>CAWUFW010020152.1:0-160912 GCA_963921515.1 Calotriton arnoldi
CCAGCGAAGCTGAGGCAAGTGGACCCCACGAGTAACGAGGAACCGCGACCCCTGGGTACCGTGCACTATTGTCGAGTGCAACTCCTTCACAACGTTCTACGAACTTGTGCTTTGGACCACGTGTGGTCCCGACCTCCAGCAGGAATCCCTCCGAAGATCAGAGGCCTACACCGTCCCGAGTGACCGTGGGCCCCTGTTGAGTGATTCCGCCCGAGGTGTCTTCGCGATCCCTTGCCTGCTGGCTTGTGGGTCCCCAGAAGACTTCCTAAAGAAACCAAAGGGCTCCCCTGGTTGCTCCAGGCCTGCCCTGACTTACCCTCGCTGGGTGAGTTCCACAGACCTTGCTGGTCTGCGCCATCGACTTTTCTTCATCTCCCCGAGACTTGCGGCTGCCAAGGCTTGTTGGCTCCGATCGAGTTGCCGACACCGCAGTCAGCTGCAGACGTCGAGGACACACCGAATCCAGCTCCTGGTCGTCGTCGACGCCTCCTGGACCACGTGGCTGAAGAGTCAAGGCACCTGCAACCGACCTGAAGCGACCGACGACGGTGGGCATCCATCTTCCTTGCCCCGGGTCACTGCCAAGTGACTTTGAACACTGTCCCCTCTGCTTTCAGGTCATCCTTCTTCAGAATCCAGGCTTGGATTCCACCGGACACTTCTTCAGCTCCCGCAAGCAGCAAGTCTTCTTTGTTCGCCATTGAAAACGACGCCGCGACCCGACACCAAAGGACACCTGTGCACCCGGCTTCCCTGGGTGAGGTAACTCCAGCACTACGGTGCTCCTGTGGGTGTGGGCCCTAGAACTACTTACCCTGTAAGTGACTTGCTTGTAGGTTCTCCCGAAGTATCCTAAAACTCTTTATTTCCAACCGCGACTTGCCCCATTGAAGTTAACGGCGATTCGCGCCTGTGTATCCACACTGCACGCGTCCCCCGTGGGTCCCTTACTTACCTGCCTTGGGTGGTTTCGTGAGGCCCCAGCACTTCCGAAGGCCCTAGGCCTTGTCTCCTTGCAAGTCGTTGTTTCTAAGTCTCTTACTTAGTATATGGTCTGGTACGCCCCTAGGGCCCCAGCCATATTTTGTGCTTAACTTATTGTGAAACGTTGATTTGTGCATATGTTTGTCTTCTAATCTCATAAAGAGATTAGTAGAGAGTTATTTAGAAATAAATACATATATATTTGATATATATACCTGTGTGGTGTCTTTTCATTTGGTGATTCAAGAGATTATATGGTAAAACAAGCTGCTTTACATTCCTCCGAGACTTAGCCTGAAGGCTGCTCTCCACAGCTACCACTAGGATAGCTTTCTTTAAAAGGTTGTCTTAAACCTATCTACCATAAGAGTCGATTTGCCCTGGTGCAAGGTGTCCACTTTAATTAGTGAACAGCATATACCAGGCCAACTTCTCACATTGGTGGGCAGCGTGTGGGATTCCAGCTTGCCATTGTTTTACCAGAAAATCTCTATTTGAATTACTAACTGAAAACCATTATAGGTACTCAAGGTACATATAAAGTCAAGCTTAGTATCAATAAGTTCTACTGAACTTAGAGCTGTGTGCCAAGGGATAGCACACCCTTTCCACAGCTCAAGCTAGGATCAGTAGGCCACAAACTAGTGTAGGTAGTACAACACTGCACAACACTAGAATGTCCTTAAGGGGTGGACCCAGTGGATCCACTCAGCCTCAGTATAAGGACATGGCTTTCTCTGACTTGAGAGCCATGTGTGTTGACAGACACCTGAGGATAGGACAGAGTCCCTCAACCCTGCACCTGATAGATCTGCTGACAGCAGATGACCTTAGATTGGCTCTAGGAGCTAAGGGGTCTGAATCAGTGGGTGGGTCAATCATAGTATCTGGGTCAGATGAGGACAATCCGAATGACCAAGACTCTGTGGTTGAAGGGCCAGGCTTCAAGGAGCCTGAACAGGACAGAGGAGTTCTCCCTAAGAGAACTGGCAGAGTGGATGAGAGGCACAGATCCCCTTCCAGGGAATCTGAGCACTCTTATCACTCTGGCAGAGAATTTGTCCAAGAGAGGAGCTCATACTTTAACTTAAGAGAGACCTCCTCTGAGAGAAGGTGCAAACTGCTCCAGTATGAGGAAGCCAAAGTGGCCCTCAGAACCAAGCAGTTGGCACTGGATAGAGAAGCCCTGGAGATCCAGAGAGCTTCCAGAAGGGAGGGTTTAGAACCCCTGGTGGCAGCAACAGTGTCCCTAGAGGCAGAGAATATATTCCTGACCATAGGAACCTGAGCAAGGTTGTTCCTCCCTACCAGAGTGGGGATGATATCCACAAGTGGATAACTGCTATGGAGAGGGCCTGTAGAGTACAGCAGGTCCCCCAAAAGCAGTGGGCAGCAATCTTGTGGCTCTCCTTTTCAGATAAAGGAAGAGACAAGCTCCTCACTGTTAGAGAGGAGGATGCTGATGATTATGAGGTCCTGAAGAGTGCACTGATAGATGGGTTTGGCTTAACCACTGAGCAGTACAGGTTGAAGTTCAGAGATACCCAGAAGGCACAGACTCAGGACTGGACTGACTTTGTAGATTGTGCATCCAAGGCTCTGGAGGGTTGGCTGGTTGGCAGTAGGGTTACTGATTTCAAAGGATTTTATAATCTAATGATGAGAGAACAGATCCTTAATAATTGTCAAAACCAGCTTTTACACCAGTACCTGGTGGACTCTGATCTGACCTCTCCCCAAGAATTGGGAAAGAAGGCAGACAAATGGGTCAGAACCAGGGTAAGGCCTAAGAATCAGGGTGGTGACCACAAGAAAGATTCTACCAAGTCCCAAGAGAAAGGTGGGGATAAATCCAAGGATAAGTCCACTACAGGGCCCCAAAATTCCTCTTCTGGGGGTGGGTCCCAAACTCCTTCCTCTCCTGAAAAGAAACCCTATTGCCATGTCTGTAAAAAGCCTGGGCACTGGAAATCTGATCCCAGTTGTCCCAGGAATGGCAATAAAGGAAATGTTCCTCCAACAACTACTACCACCCCTCCTGGTACTACCAGTAGTAATCCTCCAGTTGGGAGTAGTGCACCCAAAAAGTTAGGTGCTTTTGCAAGAGGAACAGAGGTGGGCCCTAGTTTAGACAGGACCCCCTCAACAGACTCCTCAGATTCTGATGGTGGTGTAGGATATGCCACCTTTACCATGGGTCCCATAGCATTGGGCAGGTACAGACTGGAGCCAATAATTAATGGTCAGAAAGCTGTGGCATTTAGGGACACAGGGGCTAGTGTCACCATGGTGGCAGGGAAACTAGTCCCCCTCACCAGCTTTTACCTGAGTTTAAATACCAGGTGACCAACATTGATGGTGTCAGAACAGATCACCCCATGGCCATAGTCAATCTCAGCTGGGAGGGGGTCACAGGCCCAAAAGAGTGGCAGTGTCCCCAACCCTACCTGTAGATTGCCTGATGGGCAATGATTTGGAAATTTCAGCCTGGGCTGAAGTTGAACACCAAACCCATCTTAGGATGTTGGGCGTCCCTGCAAAGGTTAGTGGGGCTGTGATGGCCACAGCCCCAGCCCAAGAATTTGGAGAGATGGAGCCTGAAAGAATGGCCCACTCTCCCCCAAAAGAGAGCACAAGGGTTGAAGAAAAGTCTTCTTCCCCCAGACAGTAGGTAAGGGTCAGCCTCCTCAGGGAACTGACCCTACCCCTAGTGAAGGAACTGCCACAGAGGTAGTCAGGCCTGGCCTGGCCACACCCCTGATGGCAGAGGACCCTTCCAAGGTGGTACCCAGTCTGGAGCAGGTAACCTGCCCCTCTCTACCCTGCCTCAGTCAGCCCAGGGCTGCAGAGGTCAGGGAGGTCAGTGGACCCCCGGGCCCCCTGTCCAGAGGAAGCCCCCATCAGCAGATTAGGGGCACCCAGTCTAGTAGCCCTAGCCAGGTGAAAATTCCTCTACACACTGAGGGATCCCCCATACCTTTATGTAGGGACCTCCCCAGAAGGACTCTGGTAGGCAAGGGCAAACCTGGGACCAGAAGGTTCCAAACCTGCCATGTCCCTCCAGTGTTCCATCCAAAGGGACCCAACCCCCAGCTGTAGGCAGCCAAAGGTTGACCCTTAGAGCAAAGTGCAACTCAGTCATGGAAAGACAGGCATACATGGTGACCAGTGATCTGAGGAAGCTGAGGCCAACATTCCTAGGGCCTCACTTCCCTACTCAGACACCTCACCGGCCTTGTACTTTACCTAAGCACACCAGAGGTAGTGATTCCCCATGGTGGAGACCCTCTCTTACCCTTAGGGCGAGGGATTGCTTAGTGGACCATAACATAGGGGGCAACCATGCTAGTGCAGGTGCTTCCTTATATGGCCACTTAGTCAATATAGGCTCAACTGGTCAAGGTTAGCCTTATCTCCTTTCGTTTGGGGGGGGGGTTATGTAGGAAGGTGGAATCTGACTATATGGTTGCCCCCACTTTTTTTATGGTGTTTTGATGGTTTATGACTTAGTTGGACTGGGACCCTGCTATTCAGGGCTCCAGTCTATCTGCTCTCTCTAAACGACATGGAGTGCACTCTAGGTGCACTAGTGATTGGATACTGTGGTGCCTTATGAGTCCCTAGTATATGGTACCTTAGGTGCCAAGGGCATAGGTACTTCACAGGCCTACCAGGGGCTGCAGCATGTGTTATGCCACCCCTGGGAAGCAGTCTAAATCTGACACCACAGGCCTGCTACTGCAGCCTGGGTGAGGTGGTGCTAGCACCCCTCACTAAGATATAGGTTTCCTATATCTCTCCTGCACACACATATAAACCTATCAGTCACCCCTAAGGCAGGCCCTATCAATCCTGAGGGCAGGGTGCTTGGCTTCTATGTGAGGGGGTGCCTCTGCCTGAGCAGGGCCCCTCTGCAGCTCTCAGAGTCTATTCTCTGGTGCTGTTTGTGGATGCGGTTAAACCATATACTATTTAAGTGCATTATATCCTCGCGGTAAATGCTAACTTTGGAATGGCTGCATCAAAACATGTCGTGTTTGGTGTCAAACATCTTGGAATACTACCCCCCGCCAATCTTGGCGGCGGGGGTAGCATTCCACCCTTCTAGAGGGATAAGACATGTACCTGCTGTGGAAACGCGGTAGAATCCTAAAGAGCCCTGGCATCACAAAATGGATGCCACCAGTCACAGACACTGGGCTGCCCTCCTGCTGATGACCGAAACTCACAGTGGAGGAAGCCCAACAATAGGCATCCTGTCACAGGGAGGTGTAACCACCTTCCAGACAGGGTTTAGTGTATTGGGGCTGGGTGGGTGCACTCTTAGAGTGCTTTGAAGTCCTGCACTGGGGGAGCAGAAGGCTCCTCTGTGCATATGCCAGTTCAAACCAGCTCAGGGACTACCTGCCCCTGCTCTGGCGCGAAACTGGACAAAGGGAAGTGGGTGTAGCCACCCCCTCCCTTGACCCTCCCATAGGTGGGGTCATAGAGCTAGTCCATCCCCTCTTTTTAGTATAAGAGGGGAAGCTTGCCATTGCAAAGCAGATAACCCCTGGACGACGCTCTACAGAAGAATCCTGGCCCTTCGACGTTCCACTACCTTTGGAAGACAGAAGAATCTCCTTGGAGTCAAGGAGTGACTCCCCTGCTTGGCAGGCACCAAAAACGACAACGACGGTCGCAAACTACGCCGCTCCCGCCGGAGTCCGAAGTCCCTGCAGCCCAAGAAGTGGATTTCCTGACCTCTCCCAGGCCATCGTGAGTCCCCAGCGAAGCTGAGGCAAGTGGACCCCACGAGTAACGAGGAACCGCGACCCCTGGGTACCGTGCACTATTGTCGAGTGCAACCCCTTCACAACGTTCTACGAACTTGTGCTTTGGACCACGTGTGGTCCCGACCTCCAGCAGGAATCCCTCCGAAGATCAGAGGCCTACACCGTCCCGAGTGACCGTGGGCCCCTGTTGAGTGATTCCGCCCGAGGTGTCTTCGCGATCCCTTGCCCGCTGGCTTGTGGGTCCCCAGAAGACTTCCTAAAGAAACCAAAGGGCTCCCCTGGTTGCTCCAGGCCTGCCCTGACTTACCCTCGCTGGGTGAGTTCCACAGACCTTGCTGGTCTGCGCCATCGACTTTTCTTCATCTCCCCGAGACTTGCGGCTGCCAAGGCTTGTTGGCTCCGATCGAGTTGCCGACACCGCAGTCAGCTGCAGACGTCGAGGGACACACCGAATCCAGCTCCTGGTCATCGTCGACGCCTCCTGGACCACGTGGCTGAAGAGTCAAGGCACCTGCAACCGACCTGAAGCGACCGACGACGGTGGGCATCCATCTTCCTTGCCCCGGGTCACTGCCAAGTGACTTTGAACACTGTCCCCTCTGCTTTCAGGTCATCCTTCTTCAGAATCCAGGCTTGGATTCCACCGGACACTTCTTCAGCTCCCGCAAGCAGCAAGTCTTCTTTGTTCGCCATTGAAAACGACGCCGCGACCCGACACCAAAGGACACCTGTGCACCCGGCTTCCCTGGGTGAGGTAACTCCAGCACTACGGTGCTCCTGTGGGTGTGGGCCCTAGAACTACTTACCCTGTAAGTGACTTGCTTGTAGGTTCTCCCGAAGTATCCTAAAACTCTTTATTTCCAACCGCGACTTGCCCCATTGAAGTTAACGGCGATTCGCGCCTGTGTATCCACACTGCACGCGTCCCCCGTGGGTCCCTTACTTACCTGCCTTGGGTGGTTTCGTGAGGCCCCAGCACTTCCGAAGGCCCTAGGCCTTGTCTCCTTGCAAGTCGTTGTTTCTAAGTCTCTTACTTAGTATATGGTCTGGTACGCCCCTAGGGCCCCAGCCATATTTTGTGCTTAACTTATTGTGAAACGTTGATTTGTGCATATGTTTGTCTTCTAATCTCATAAAGAGATTAGTAGAGAGTTATTTAGAAATAAATACATATATATTTGATATATATACCTGTGTGGTGTCTTTTCATTTGGTGATTCAAGAGATTATATGGTAAAACAAGCTGCTTTACATTCCTCCGAGACTTAGCCTGAAGGCTGCTCTCCACAGCTACCACTAGGATAGCTTTCTTTAAAAGGTTGTCTTAAACCTATCTACCATAAGAGTCGATTTGCCCTGGTGCAAGGTGTCCACTTTAATTAGTGAACAGCATATACCAGGCCAACTTCTCACAGTGTGTCACAGACGTCCATGTCTGTCCTGCAGTGGCAAGTGGGACCACTACCTGTGGGGGTCATGGTTGTTTTGCTGTGGTGTATACATGATACTCCATGTAATGCCAGTGTCCATGTGGCAATACAGGGTCCCTGGGAATGTACCTGTCGTTGAGCTGTGATGCCTGGGGCACATCTGTCCTCACATGTCACTGTGGGGGGTGATTGTGACACGGCAGCAGGAGATGGGAACTGTGACACGGCCTCATGATATCCAATGGGCCAACCTGGGACTTATTGATGCCACTTGTTGAACCGTGATGACAGATGTTGGCCATGTATGTACCATACATGTCCTTACGGAACTGCACACATCATGTAGTTGTGCCTCATAATGATGTATGTTGTGATATTGAGTGTGTTCAATGCCGCATATGTGGGGTGACTGACAATCTTGCTTTCTTCTCCTCTGCACTGCAGGGCTCCTGCTGTCCATAGACCATTCCCAGACCTGGCAACGATGGTGGAACGGGACAGCATCCGACGGTACCGCTTCACCAGGCAGCTGATTGAGGATTTGGCAGTGCAGTTGGCCCCACATTTGCAGCCTGGCCGGCCGTATCCTACAGCGCTGACCCCCAAGGTGAAGGTGATGGCAGCCCTACACTTCTTTGCCACCGGTACCTTCCAACATACTGTGGCGACTGCTGGTGGGATGTCACAGACCATGTTGAGCCGTGTGCTCCGCGATGTTTTGGAGGCAATGTTGCTATTCCTGAACCGGTACATCTATTTCCCTAGACTGCAACGACTCACTGACGTGAAGAGTGACTTCTATGCCCTGGGGAGGATGCCGCATGTCATTGGCTCCATCGATGGGACACATGTGGCTTTGGTACCACCACAGGCCCAGGAGCAGGCCTACCGTAACCGCAAGCACTACCACTCGGTCAATGCACTGGTGGTGTGCCTTGCAGATATGACCATCACACACGTGTGTGCCCGTTTCCCTGGTTCAGCACACGATGCCTTTGTGATGAGGAGTAGTCGCATCCCCAGGATGATGGCACAGATGCAGAACCAGCGTGCCTGGCTTGTCGGTGTGTACTGACTTTGTGCCATTGTGTGTGATCTGATCTGTAGTATTCCGCCCACTTTTCCAAGTCAGCTAATGTGCACTTGTCTGTCCGTAGGTGACTCGGGATACCCCAACATGCCGTGGTTGCTGACACCCCTCAGGAACCCTGTGACACCAGCCCAGATGCGCTACAATGAGGCACATGGTCGGACCAGGAGAGTGATTGAGCGGACATTTGGTCTCCTGAAGAGCCGCTTCCGCTGCCTGGACAAGACAGGAGGGTCCCTCCCATATGCCCCAGCGAAGGTGTGCAAGATTATCATCGTCTGCTGCATGCTCCACAACCTGGCAGTGCGGAAGGAGTTGCCTCTCATCCAGGATGACAATGACCAACATCCGCCACCTGTGGAGGATCCTGGCCTGGACCACGATGCCAGTGATGATGATGATGATGAGGGTGATGTCCGCACACAGCTCATCACCAACTTCTTTAGCTGAATGTGAGTATCCTGAGGTGTCATGTCAATGATGTGAGTTGGCATGATATGTGTAGGTGGTGCTCTGGTGCTGTTGGAGTGTGTCCATGGGCTACTTGACTGGATGTGTGTAGCGATGTGTGCTTACAGGTGGTCTGTACTCCCCAACAGTGTTGACATGCTAACTTGGTTCTGGGTGGGTATCTTGTAACATGTATTGTGCATGAGTTTTGCTGTTCTGTCCTGTTCTCCATTGCTTTTGACTGTGTGTCATTTCTGTCCTTCACAGGGTACTTTCAGATTCGTTTGGTCAACTGTGTCCACCGACGACGTGATTGTACTTCCAGGGTGGTAGCTGTTGTGTCCCTACAGGTGATGTGCGCCACACCCATGGACTTCCTTCCTTCTATAGTTGTTGACTGTGTGCCCGCTGCCAGGTGGGATTACCTTGCATCTGTAGTGGTTACGACATGTTGCAACTGTGTAATAAACCTGTGCTTCACTTTGTGATGTGCGTTGTCTGTGGTCACACATTTGACTGCCATTTGCTTACTGCACCTGTGGGCTACTTGACTACAACTGGGAATAGGTGTGGTGTCTGTGCATTGCACCGTCTTCCCTGGCAACATCAGTGTAGGCAATGAGTCAGATGGCCTAGGTGTGTATGTGTTGTGTAGCCCTGGTGGTGTGTCTCCCTCATATGTGTCACGTTGCCTTTACTCACATGCCTGTGTTGTACTTGCTGTTGCAGTTCGCATACACAGTGTAATTTTGCAGTTCATCATCCCCATGACAGCACCCACGTTGGAATCACAACAGAGGCAAGTATGGTGTATTAGTGTGTTTATTGTGATACATTTGTGTGAATAGTGCATAGGATGGTTAGTGCTGTACATATATATTGCAATCAGAAGTTCCTAGGTGAATTGAAAGTCCTGGTAGACAAAATCCCCAGTATCGGGGCCACAGTTGTCTGAGACATTGGTCCAACTTGTACTCCCCATGTCATGTGTGGGAGTTGTGTTGCCGTCAACAGGGTGAACAGTTTGTGCACAAAGGTGAACATCCAGAACAGGTTCAGGCTTCCTGGGGGTTGCACTTGGCCATCGGCCTCTCACTTGCCCCTCCTCGGACAACCCCTCTTCTTTGGGGGGGGGCCTCAAGTACAGGCTGCTGCGGTGCAGGGGACTCTCCGCCAGAGTCATCCTCCCTCCCTGTGGCAGTTGTAGTTTGTTCAGCACCAGATGTTGTTGGCACACAGGGAGGTGTGGACTGGTTGCTGTTCATCTGGCGGAGGCATTGTAATATGTCCCTGTCCACCGCCGTCATCTCTTGCAGTGCGTCCCACTTGGACTCCACGCGGGACATGTGTGAGTCCAAGCGGGCATGATGGGCAGCCTGCTGCTGTTTCATGTCTCTGAGGAGCCCCACTACCTGGCTGAGATCTCCGGTGCTGGACTGGTACGCATCGGCTATGCGTACCAGTTGTGGGTCATCATGCACACCAGCAACCTCTGCAAGCAGCGACCTCTGTCTCCCACCCCTCCCACCACCCCTGCCGACATGTGCAGTGCGTGCAGTGGCACGCACAGATGACCCTGGTCCCCCTTGGGGGTTGGTGGTGGTGGTGGTGTTCATGGCCCCACGTTGGTCCAGGGTCCCTGTGCTGGTGGTGCTCCTTGTTCTGTCCATGTCGGCAGGGATGGTATTTGTGGTGACAGTCGTTGGAGGGGTGGGTGCAGGGGGTGCAGCTGGTGGTCCTGCTGGTGCTGCAGCTGGTGGTCCTGCTGGTGCTGCATGTTGACTTGCACCGGATGTGCCAGGTTGGTCTTCTTCGTCCGAGGAGGGCAGAGGCTGTACGACACCAGTGAGCTCCGCATCCTCTTGAGCCTGGGACTGGGACTCCTCAGCGTCTGCTGCTGTGTCCCCATCATCACCTGTTTTTGGGAGACACACACAATGTATGTTATGTTTCTGCAGGCATCAATGGTTGACACACCTGACAGTTGTGACTGTGCCTCTGGGTGCGGGCCTGTACATTGCATTGTCCTAAGTTGTCGCAGTCAGGGGTTGATATTGGTGTAGCACATTGTCCTGCATTATTTGGGCATTTCTATGTATTTGTTGGGGTGTGAACATGGTCTGCATTGATTGTATTTGGTTGACAGCCGGCCCTCCTTCCCACCCAGCCAGTCAGTTATCCCACCATGGACTGTGCTTGCATTGCAGGGAGTGCAAGTTGTCTTTCAGGATGTCAGTCAGTGGTGTCCTGCTGTTGGTTGTTGCACAGTTGCCAGCAGGTCCTTGTGCTCCCCACAGCAGTAGCCAGTGTCAGCCATCTTGTCAGTCCTTATCCACTCCCTGTGATGTGAGCATGGTTCAGGGTGGTGTTGATGGGACAGTTGTGGGGGTGAGCTATGTCTGTGACTATGACTCCCATCATGCTATTGCCTCCACCCCACTTCCCAGCATTCCCATACTTACTTGCTTTTGTGGGGAGTTCAGTGTGTGTGGGTGTGAGAGCAATGGCAAGATGGCTGACAGTGGTGTCCTGCTGTTGGTTGGTGTGCAGTTCCCAGCATGCCCTTGTGCTCCCCACGACACAGCAACAGTGTCAGACATCTTTGATGGGCCTTTCCACTCTCTGTGGGATGTGCATGCGTGAGTGTGAGCTTGCTGGGCCATGTGGTGGGGGATGTAGAGCTGTGCCTACGACTCCCATCATGCTATTGCCTCCACCCCCTTCCCAGCATGCCCATGCTTCCTTCCTTTTGACTCTGCTTCCCTGTGGGGTGGGCTGCCTGTGCTGACAGGATGGCTGGGAGTGTTGTCCTGGCAGTTGTTTGGCTAAAAGTCCAAAGAGTGTCCCTGTGCTTCACACAACATAACCCAGGGTGGTGGTTCTTTGTGGGATCTTCAGTTAGGATGTGAGGCATTGCATTCTCCCAGGTGGGTTCTGTGGAGTATGTGTTGAGGGGGTGTGTGAGGGGAGGTGCTTGTGACTATGGTCAGTGCTGCAAGTCCTCCTTCCCACCCAGCCAGATATCCCACCATGGAACGTGCTTGCATTGCAGAGAGTGCAAGTTGGCTTTCAGGATGTCAGGCAGTGGTGTTGTGCTGTTTGTTGGTGCACAGTTCCCAGCAGGGCCTTGTGCTCCCCACAGCAGTAGCCAGTGTCAGCCATCTTGTGAGTCCTTATCCACTCCCTGTGATGTGAGCATGGTTCAGGGTGGTGTTGATGGGCCAGTTGTGAGGCTGAGCGATATCTGTGCCTACTACTCCCATCATGCTATTGCCTCCACCCCCTTCCCAGCATGCCCATGCTTCCTTCCTTTGACTCTGCTTCCCTGTGGGATGGGCTGCCTGTGCTGACAGGATGGCTGGGAGTGTTGTCCTGGCAGTTGTTTGGCTAAAAGTCCCAAGAATGTCCCTGTACTTCACACAACATTACCCAGGGTGGAGGTTCTTTGTGGGATCTTGAGATAGGATGTGAGTCATTGCATTCTCCCAGGTGGGTTCTGTGGAGTTTGTGTTGAGGGTGTGTGTGAGGGGAGGTGCTTGTGACTATGGTCAGTGCTGCGAGTCCTCCTTCCCACCCAGCCAGATATCCCACCATGGAACGTGCTTCCATTGCAGGGAGTGGAAGTTGTCTCTCAGAATGTCAGTCAGTGGTGTCCTGCTGTTGGTTGTTGCACAGTTGCCAGCAGGGCCTTGTGCTCCCCACAGCAGTAGCCAGTGTCAGCCATCTTGTGAGTCCTTTTCCACTCCCTGTGATGTGCGCATGGTTCATGGTGGTGTTGATGGGACAGTTGTGGGGTGAGCAATATGTGTGACTACGACTCCCATGATGCTATTGGCTACACTGACTTGCCCAGCATACACAGAATTCCTTCCTTTCAGTGGTCTTCACTGTGTGTTGGTGTTGTAGTGGTGGCTACATGTCTGGATGTGTTTGTTAGTTCTATTTGTGCCACTGCCTAGCTGTAGTTGTAGTTGTGTTTGTACATGTGATGACACGGTTAAATGTAACTTTGAGATGGCATGTGTTGTGTTTATCTGACTGACATACACATTTTGGGATGATTCTGTTCTGGTTGCTGTGTAATTGCTATGAGTGCATGGTTTGACTCTCCCCTTGACAGTGATGTGTGTGTGTATTGTGGCAGAATATTGTGTACATTTGTTGTGTACTCACCAGGCTCTGGGATGTTCTCTAGTCCATAGATGCTCACTGGCGGAAGGATGGCCCGCACCTTCTCCTCCCAGGGCCTGAGGTATACTGGCTTGGCAGGAGGGCCACTGCCGGTGTATTGGCTCAGGAGGTAGTCCTTCTTGAGCAGCTCCCGTACCCTCCTGCGCACGTCATACCACCTGTTCTGGATGTCAGTCTTTGTGCGCAGACATGGTGATTGTGCATTCACCCTGTTGATGATCCTCTCCCACATCTTGGTTTTCTGGGAGATGGGTGTCTGTTGGACCAGTGTGCCAAACAGCTGTGGCTCTACCCTGAGGATCTCGTCTACCAGGACTTCCAATTCACAATCTAGGAACTTGTGATTCTTCTTGGGGGGCATGGTGATGGGTGGTGATGGTGAGTGATGTGTGTGTTGGTGTGCAGGTGAGGGTGTGTGAGTGTGTGTTTTGCTGGGTGTATGTGAGGTAGCTATTTGTTGGTGTGCTGATGGTGTGTGGCTTGTGTGAGGGATGAGCTGTGGGTGTGTGGTTGCTGTCTGTTGAGTGCTGGCAGTAGAATGGCATTTGCAAAGGATCATGGTTGGGATTTGTGTCCTTTATATGGGTGGAGTTGTGGGTGTGTCTTTGTTCTCTGTCACCACTCCCCCCAGTATTTATTGGCTTTGTAATTGCTTGTTTGGCCTTTTTTGTGTATTTTTCCTTAGTACTTTCTGTGCATGTTGGAAACGTTCTTGTGACCGAGTCGGACCCTGCATTTGTCTCGTACGGTCTTCTCCGTTTCGTTCACGCTGTGTTTGTGCAGTTTTCTATGCTGCGTACGCGTCGGTCGCGGTGTTTTGTGTTACTTCGGCTCGGTTTTGTATGCGTGTCGGTCGTACGGCTTGTCCTCCGTTCGACTCGGTCGTGGTTTTCGCGCCTTGCATCGCACTTAGCGGTTTGGAGTTCGCATGTACGTTTCGGTTGGATTTGTTCCGGGTGCGTGTCGGTCGGTTCGATTCGCGTGTTTTTCCGGCCGGATTGCTGTTTTCCGTGCGGCTCGGTCGTTCGGCTTGGGTTCAGTACGTGTCGGTCGGATTTTGCACGCCTTGCATCGTACTTGGCGTGTCGGGCGCCACAGGTACGTGTCGGTCAGAATAAATTCCGGCTCCGAGTCGGTCGGTGCTTTTTCCGGCCCGAATCGGAATTGACCCCATAGTGCTTCATTTAATGTTTTGATGAAGCGTACATTTCTAGGTAATATGACGTCATTTGTGTTTAACTGTTTTTTACTTGTTATTGTTGTTGTGACCTGAGATGATGTAGTGCGGGAGTGTTTCTTGCAGGTTCACAAGCGTATACTCCAGCACATGAGAGCGATCAGTAACAATGATGCAACATACCCAGTTGCTAGGCACTTTAAAGAAACTCATGATAGTTGCCTACATCACTTGAGTTACTTCGTGGTGGACATGGTGCCTCCTCTATGCCGGGGGGGGTGACCGTGAAGCCTTGCTAAGAAAGCTTGAGACGAGGTATATCCTCGAGCTCGATACGAAGAACCCAAATGGGCTAAACTCAAGTGAGGATTTTTTACTTGCCTCTGAATGTCATTTCTTCCCCCAACTATGTATTTAGCTTAGTGACAGGTGCTAGTACTATGTTTTAGGAATTGACCTGATCCCCGAGTACAATGATCTTCAGCATACGGGAGACAATAGTACTAGCTTTTTAATATTTGACGATTTCTTTATTTTTTTCTTTTCACCACTCCTCTTGTTTGATAAGGATGCTTAAACGTGACCAAACAGGGCAGATTAGATATAGTGGCCCAGTTAAGGGGGGTTTCTTTTCCCCCCTCTCTTTTTGTAGTTGACTCTGGAAACATAAGTTGTGATGCCCTATCCCTACAGGCTATTTTAGATTTGAAACGGGTTCCCCTAATTACAACATAACTCTAATTGGGCCCTTCAGCACCAAGTCCCCAGGGAGCTGAGGTCTAGGATACTTTTTTAGATATTTATGATGTAATAAATATTCCTTTCATAGATTTTAGAGTGGTATTATAGATTGGTTGCATTTGTAATATGAATGTAGATTTTAATCAGATTTAATGATTTTTAAATTCTTTTCAAATGCACAATGTCTAGGGGGTATGTACTCATGAGGATTATCTTGATAATAAGGGACGGCATCAGCTCTATGATTCATCATGGGTATAAAACAGCATAAGGGTGTGTATTTTACATACTTGAATGAGCATTGCACTTTTTAATATATTTCAATCATGTTTTATAAATTTGTATTTGGTGGGTTCCTGATGTGATTCATTTTAATATTGAATATTTAGACTTGCTAAAGATGGAACTTTCCATGATAATTTCTTGTAATAAGATTTATGCATATCTGCATTAAGCCGCATCATTTTTGCACTATTGCTTGTATTTTGCACATTGCTTTAGAGGTAATAGGTTGGGCATAGGCCTCTGCTGTCTGGATTTTAGGATCATAGATATATTTTTTTTAAATATGCACTTTTGCACTTTATACAGCTAATCCGATCTAGCCGTGCACTTGCCCCACTAGGGGGAGGTATTGTTTAATGTTGCGTACTTTGCACATAAGCTCCTATGCACTCTTTTGCAGGTTTTGCACGTCTATTTAAATTCCAAATTGTAGATTATTCTTGAGCCACCAGGTACATGATTAATTATTCTTGTGATATGCTCATGCTGTACTGGGTTTTGATGTGTTTTCTATGTCTATTGGCCCTATGGTCACGTGATGCTCATGTTTTGCACTATAAATTTGGTGGCTTCCCCTGACAGCGTCATGTGATCAAGGCCCTTCTTGGGTCGAAACGCGTCATGGCGGTGCGTGGTGCCGATATGGAATGAAATAAATAATAACCTTTTGCACAAAGCAATTTTGGGTCCATGTCCGTCCTTTCCTGACGACTTGGATGTTGTTGGATGGAGTTCTTTGCATATATATATATATATATATATATATATATTACCTACGGTCGCCAGTAGATAGTTATAGTTTGGACCTATTTTCCATAGGAAAAGCGTTTTTTTGATTTGCCAATATCTTTGGCGCCGTTTAACGAATTTTCATGAAATTTTCCAAAAAACAGGGTTGGACCACTCAGTTTGTGTGTTGAAAGTTTCGGGGTGATTCGTCAAGCGGGGGCTGAGAAAAAATGTGGGTCCCAAAGCGCGTTTTCTCCATGTTATTTTCCATAGGAACTTTATTACAGGCTACTCAACGGAATTACACCAAATTTGGCAAAAAGGTATGTCTTGGTTTAGACTGCGCCCTTTTTGTTAAATGGTGTAAATCCATTCAGTAGTTCCTGAGAAATTTAAAAAGAAAAATATCGATATCTGAGCACCAAGGAGGGTTCGCGAACCCTCCCGGGCACTGAGCTTCACTCTGATTGGCTGCCAACACTCCAAACCAGGAAGTGTTGGCAGCCATCTTGTGACTCGGTAACCGAGTCACAAGAAAAAGGGTGAAACAAAGATAAAAACATGAAAAGGGGGCAGGGTACAAACACCCTGACCCCCTAGGCCTGCTCAGGGGGTCCCACAAGGACCCCCAGGGCCAAAGGGCAAAAAAAGAACTTAAAAAAAAAAAAAAATTGGCCGAATTCGCGCTGGGGTCGCGAATCTGGCCGAGAAAAAAAAAAAATGAGCCCCCGGGGGAATGCCAAAATTACATCGCGGGGGCCCGTGGGGGCCCCTGCAGCCCCAGGGACCACCACCTCCCCGGGGCTTTCTTTAATTATATGCGGGGGCCCCGTGGACCCCCCCAAGCCCCAGGGACCACCACCTCCCCGGGGCTGTGCAAATGATGGGAGGGGGGACGCGCGGCCCCCGTCCAGGAGCCCTTGATGGCCCTAGGGACCGCCACCCCCCAGGGCCGGCTCCTGCAATGTCCCAGGGTGCCCACCCCCGGGACATTGCCGTTTGCTATGGCAGGGCGGGAGCACGGCTCCCGCCCTGCCATAGCAAACTCTGCTTTGCTTCATTGAAGCGAGAGCAGGAAAACCTGCACAAATCACATCCACTCATTTACCCATACAGTAACTCATACATGCAGTCACTCATCAATACAGCACTATCATATGCACTCATACACCTATACATACACTCACACACCGCCACTCATCCATAGACTTACTCACACACCTACTCAGTCATGCAAAGAATCAATCACACTTCCATTTACTCACCTATACAGTTATACACACACCACCTCACTTATTCATACAGATACTAACGCATACTTACTCTCTTATACAATCACTGATACAAGTACACACTCATCATACAGCCACTCTCACAATCACTGACTCTCACGTATAGTCATTTATATACTCCAACTCTCACATACACTGCCTTTTACATATGTAGTTACTTGGACATGTACCACTGAGACATCCATTCACTAACCAACACATCCATACACACACACACCCACCCATACAGCTGTTTCCACATGCACTCTTGAACCCATACACCCAGTGAATCAACCAGTCACACATCTATGCATAGAGTCACACACCTCCCACCCACCCACACACACACTCAGGCACCCATACAAATACTCAGGTAACCAATCAATAACCCATATAGACACTCATGTAGCTACTCACCAACCCATGCAGCAGCTTACACAACAACAGACAGACTGATACAGACATTCACACAGTTTAGTCACTAGCCCATGCATTCAGTAAGACACATTTAATCACTTACTTATACAGTCAGTCACGCACCTACTAAATCCTCCATCCAGACACTTATACACCCACTCATTCTTCAATACACCTTGGCATATATATAAAACATATTTAAACTTTATAGAAACACACAGTCACTGGATGATGTCATCAGTGATGTCATCAGTGATGTCATTTGAGATGTCATCAGTGATGTCATCAGTGATGTCACTGACCATGTCATGAATGATGTAATATGTGACGTCATCAGCAGTGCATTGCGGGGGCGCGAGTTATAGTTAGCTGAACTAACTATAACGGCGAAATTTCTCTGGTTTTGTACGAGTGAAATGTCCAACTAACTATAACGTCCCTGAAACCTATGGTTTTTTCAGTGAATTTCTAAGGTTTTTTAAATGCTAATTTCTAACTATAACGTGCCTGAAACCTACGGTTTTTTCAGTGAATTTCAAAGGTTTTTTAAATGCTAATTTCTAACTATAACGTCCCTGAAACCTATGATCCACAGCAGGATCCCAGGGGTACCTCCATCCAAAGAAAGGCGCAACACCAGGAAACAGACTCCAAAGGCAAAGTTAGAAAGTAAAATGATGATTTATTCGAGCATCAAATGTCCAAATGACGCGTTTCGGCCGCCAGACATGCGGCCTTGATCACAAGAATATATATATATATATAATTATTTTGCACAACTATATTTTTTACATTAATATTTTTTATCTCGATATTTTTGTACTTACCTGTTTAAGTATAGGGAGTCGATATTTTTGCATTCCATATTTTTACATCGATATTTTTACTTCTATATTTTTAACTTCCATATTTTGTCAGTGAACCGTTTATTATACCTCATACAATGCCAGTCTTTTGAAATCAGAAGTGTCTCCTGTAACAGATGTAGGAGAGTAGGATCTGCTTCACATGGGTACCCCCACTTTTTGCTGATGCTTCACTGTTTTTCGACCTTAGTCTGGCTGGGGCCCTGCTAATCAGAACCCCAGCCTAGCTGCTTCCTCTCTAAAATGGTTTCCATGTGCCTTAGGCACATCTCTGATTGGAATCTGGAGTGCCCTTATAAGTCCCTAGTATATGGTATACTATGTACCCAGGGCATAGGTACCTCAGAGGCCTACCAGGGGCTGCAGCATGTATTGTGCCACCCATGGAAGGCCATCCAAAATGACACCACAGGTCTGCTACTGCAGCCTGGGTAAGGTGGTGCATGCACTCCTTACTGTGATATAGGCTACCTATATCACTACATACATACACACATATAAACCTATAAGTCACTCCTATGGCAGGCCTTATCAATCCTGAAGGCAGAGTGCGTGGTTCCTATGTGAGAGGGTGCCCCTGCATGAGCTGGTCCCCTCTGCAGCGTTCGGAGACCCTTCTCTGATGCTGTTTGTAGTGCAGCCCGACCATATACTCTTAAGCGCATTATAACCTCGCGTTAAATGCTAACTTTGGGATGGGTGCAAGGAAACATGTCGTGTTTGGTGTCAAACATCTTGGAATACTACCCCCCGCCAGTTCTGGCGGCGGGGGTAGCATTCCACCCTTCTAGAGGGAGAGACATGTACACACCGGTATACCCGGTACAGACTTTCCAGAGCCCTGGCATCACAAAATGGATGCCGCTGCCACAGACACGAGTCTGGCCTCCTGCTGCTGACCGAAACTCCGGCAGGGGAGGCCTGGACAATAGGTTTCCTGTCCCAGGGAGGTGTAACCACCTCCCCAGACAGGATAGTGTGTATTGGGGCTGGGCGGGAGCACTCTCTGGTGCTTTGAAGTCCTGCACTGGGGGCACATTTGGTGTCCCTGTGCATACCCCAGTTCAAACCGGCTCAGGGGCTTCCAGCCCCTGCTCTGGCGCGAAACTGGACAAAGGGAAAGGGGTGTAACCACCCCTCTGCCCTGACCCTCCCATAGGTGGGGCCACCGAGTATGTCCAACCCCCTACCTTAGTATAAGTATGGGACCCCAGTCCTTAGGACTTTAGATTTACCTGGATGAAACCCTGATACAGAATCCTGGACCTTCGACGCTCTACTTTAAGATTAGAGGACTGAAGAATCTCCCTTGGGGTCAAGGAGTGACTCCCCTGCTTGGCAGGCACCAACAAAGTAATTGTCCGGTCTGCATCGCTGAAGCTCCCGCCGGACGCCGGAGTCTTTGCATCACCTGAGGTGGATTTCCAGACTTCCCCGAGGCTACCCTGAGTCCCCAGCAGAGCTGAGGCCCGTGGCTATTGTGGGTAACGTGGAACCGTGACCCCTGGACACTGCATACTTTTGTAAGTGCATCCTCTTCTGGGTATCCCACGAAGTTGTGCTTTGGGCTCCGAGTAGCCCCAGCCTCCAGCACCGACTGCACCGAAGATCACTGGCCTCCACTCCACGAGTGTCCTGTGAGCCAGCTCCAAGTACGTCCACTCAAGGCTCCTTCGCGGTCGCTAGTCTGTTGGCTAGTAGGCCCTCCCAAAGGCCAATCTTCTTCTGCTTGGGATCCCTGGTTGCTCCAGGCGTGCCCTGACTTATCCTTGCTGGGTGAGTCCCACAGACCTTGCTGGTCTGCAACATCGTCCTTCTTCCATTTCCACAAGATTTGCCGTTGCCAAGGCTTGTTGGGTCCAATCCGGTCGTCAACACCCCTGCAATCGACAGACATTGTGGGACAGCTCGAATCCAGCTCCTGGTCGTCGTCGATGCCTCCTGGACCTCATGGCTGAAGAGTCAAGACGACCGTCAACCTACCTGAAGCACTCGACATCGGTGGGCATCTGCTCATCGCCTTCCTGGTCACTGGCTAGTGACCCAGACTCTGTCCCCTCTGCTTTCTGGTTCTTCAGATCTTCGATCCACCTTTGGATCCACCCGAACACTTTCGACTTGGCCGCCAGCAGCACTTTGCAGCAGATCGCCATTGAAAGCGGCGACGAAACCCGACCCCGAAAGACACCTATGCACCCGGCTCCCCTGGGTGAGGTAACTCGAGTACTCCGGTGCTCCCGTGGGTATTGACACTAGAACAGCCTAGTTCTCAAAGGGTTTGCTTCAAGTCCTCCTCTAAGTGTCCCTTTTCTTTTAAATTCAAACCGCGACTTTCCCCATAGAAGTTAACGGCGATTCGCGGCTGTGTTCATACACTGCACGCGTCCCCCGTGGGTCCCCTGTGTCACTACCTTGGGTGGTTCCTTGTGGTCCAAGCACTTCTACAGGCTCTAGGCCCTGTGTCTAGCTCAGTCGTGGTTCTTATACCACTTTATTGGTATATGGTTTGGTACGCCCCTAGGGCTCAAACGTGTATTTGTGCTATTACTGTAGATAACTAACTTATAATTTATGTACTTCGAACTCTAGCCTCATAAAGAGACTAGAGGGGTGTGTTTAGCAATAAATACATATATTTTGAATATATACCTGGTGTGGTCCTCTTTCATTTGGTCACTCAAGAGATTATAGACTGGTAAAACAAGCTGCTTTACATTCCTTCAAGACTTAGCCTGAAGGCTGCTCTCCATAGCTACCACTAGGATAGCTTTCAATAAAGGTTGTCTTTAACCTATCTCCAATAAGGGGTTGTTTGGACTGATGCAAGGTGCCCACTATAATTAGTGGACACCATATGCCAGGCCAACTTCTCACATTGGTGTGCAGCGTGTGGGATTCCAGCTTGCTATTGTTTTACCAGATAATCTCAATTGAATTGATCAACTGAAAACCACTAAGGGTACCTAAGGTACATATAAATCAAGCTTAGTAATACAGTAAGTTCTACTGAACTTAGAGTTGTGTGTTAAGCGATAGCACACCCTTTCTACAACTCAAGAGAGTTTAGTAGGCCACACTAGAGTAGGTAGTGTATACACCACACCTCACTAGTAATGTCTTCAAAGCCAGGACCCAGTGAGTCCTCTCCAGAAGCCAGTGGGCTTCTTCCCTCCAAGTATGATAAACTCCCATTCTTGGAATTGAGAGCATTATGCAATACTAGGAAGTTGAAGGCAGGCAAAAGTGCCAGCACCCAACACCTCAGGGAGGTGTTACTAGCTGATGATCTCAGCAGGCCCATAGGGTCTGAAGGGGTAGGCAGAGAGGGTGGGGCAGAAGATGAGGAAGGGGCCAGGGGTGAAGAAACCCAGGCCCCCCCCTCTGAAACTGGCCAGGAAGGTGAAAATGACCTTGTCCTGGAAAACCCAATTCCTCCTGTGGAGGAGGAGGAGGACCATCAGAATGACCTCCCCTTTGTCCCCCCAGGAAGAGTACTGAGTGTGCCCAGAAGGTCTAGATCTCCTTCTCAGGAGTCTAACCACTCTGACACCTCAATAGGGACCTCTGTCTCCTCTCATAGGAGGGAATCCTCTCATGAAAGGAGAAAGAGGCTGATTCAGTATGAGCAAGCCCAGCTTGAACTCAGAAAACAGCAATTGGCTATAGACAGGGAGTCCCTAGATCTCTATAGAGAGAGACAAAAGATGGGACTAGAGTCCCATGGTGGCAGCAGTTTCCCCAAAGATAGGGAAAGGTCTTATGACCATAGAAACCTGAGCAAGATTGTCCCTCCCTACCAGAGTGGGGATGACATCCACAAATGGATAACTGCTCTAGAGAGGGCCTGTAAAGTACAGAGGGTCCCTCAGGAGCAGTGGGCAGCAATCTTGTGGCTCTCCTTTGCAGACAAAGGTAGAGACAAGCTCCTCACTGTTAGAGAGGAGGATGCTGATAATTACAAAGTCTTGAAGAGTGCTCTAATTGATGGGTTTGGCCTAACCACTGAACAATACAGGTTAAAGTTCAGGGATACCCAAAACGCACAGACTCAAGACTGGGTGGACTTTGTTGATTGTTCTGCCAAGGCTCTGGAAGGTTGGTTATTGGGCAGTAAGGTGTGTGACTTCACAGGATTGTACAATCTGATCATGAGGGAGCAGATTCTTAATAACTGTCAAAATCAGCTGTTGCATCAGCACCTGGTGGACTCTGATCTGACCTCTCCCCAAGAATTGGGAAAGAAGGCAGACAAATGGGTCAGAACCAGGGTGAGGCAGAAGGTACAGAACCAAGGTGGTGACCCTAAGAAGCAAGATTCGAAAAACTCTGATAAGGGTGGGGAGAAGGGTAAAGATCAAAAGTCTTCACAAGGCCCCCAAAAATCTTCTTCAGGTGGGGATTCACAGTCTAACAAAGGGAAAGGCCAAAGGAAACCATGGTGCAAGGTCTGTAAGCAAAAGACCCACTGGACCAGTGATTGCACCAAGTCCAAAGACTCTACTCCAGCCCCCACCAATGCCCCTAAGGCACCTGCTCCCCCTAGTGCAGTTACAGTTGGTGGTGGGACTACACAAGCCAAGGGTTTAGTAGGGTTGACCCTGGGTAAGGAGATGAGCTCTGACCTAGTCAGAGAACTCACTCAGGCTGTCCTAGTCTGTGATGGAGGCATGGATGTGACCTCCTCTGTGAGTCCCAGTAATCTGGGCAAGTACAGGCAACAGCCCTTAATCAATGGAAAAGAGGCTTTGGCATTTAGGGACACAGGGGCAAGTGTCACCATGGTGACACAAGACCTTGTGAATCCTGGGCAGATTATACTTGGTGAAATGTACCAAGTGACCAATGCTAGCAATGTCAGAACAGACCATACTCTGGCAGTTGTTAACTTCTCCTGGGGAGGGGTAACTGGCCTTAAGAAGGTTGTGGTAAGTGCAGACCTACCCGTTGAATGCTTGCTTGGCAATGACTTAGAAACTTCAGCTTGGGCAGAAGTGGAGCTCAGGACCCATGCAGAAATGCTGGGCATCCCTGCAGATGTGTTTGCTGTGACCAGGTCACAAGCCAAAATGTCTAACACTGAACAGGCCTTGGATTCTGGAATAATGGACCAAGTGCCCTCCAAGAAGAGGAGTAGTAGGGTAAAGGCAGTGCCTTCCCCCTTGGCTCAGAAGGAAGATCAGTCTCTTGAGGGGATGATCTTAGTCCTGAGGAAGGAACTGTCCCAGAGGAGCTTGAACCTGACCAGGTTGAGTTCTTGGGGACAGGGGGCCGTTCCAGGGCAGATCTGAGCCAGGAGCAGCAGAGCTGCCCCTCTCTTGAACCCCTCAGACAGCAAGCTGCTGCTGAGGCTGCTGGGAAAGCTAGTGGTCCCCATACTGTGTATTGGGATGATGGACTCTTGTACTCAGAGTGTAGAGACCCCAAGCCTGGTGCCACCAGGAGGTTGGTTATACCTCTGAAGTTCAGGGGCTTCCTATTGACCCTAGCCCATGACATTCCCTTAGCAGGTCACCTGGGCCAGAACAAGACTTGGGACAGAATTGTCCCTCACTTTCACTGGCCCCACATGTCTGAAGACACCAAGGAGTTTTGTCGCTCCTGTGAAACCTGCCAGGCCAGTGGCAAGGCAGGTGGCACTACAAAGGCCCCCTGATACCACTACCTGTGGTGGGGTTCCCTTTGAAAGGGTGGGGATTGACATTGTTGGTCCCATGGATCCCCAAACAGCATCTGGGCACAGGTTTATCCTGGTGGTAGTGGATCATGCCACCAGGTACCCAGAGGCTATTCCCCTTAGGACCACTACAGCATCTGTGGTGGCAAGGGCCCTCCTGGGAATTTTCTCAAGAGTGGGCTTCCCTAAGGAGGTTGTATCAGACAGGGGTGCTAACTTTATGTCTGGATACTTAAAAGCAATGTGGAAGGAGTGTGGAGTGACTTACAAGTTCACCACACCCTATCACCCACAATGCAATGGTTTAGTTGAGAGATTCAACAAAACCTTGAAGGGCATGATTAAAGGGCTCCCAGAAAAGCTTAGGCGAAGATGGGACATACTCTTGCCCTGCCTTTTATTTGCATACAGGGAGGTGGCTCAAAAGGGGTTGGCTACAGCCCTTTTGAACTTTTGTTTGGTCACCCTGTCAGGGGTCCATTGTGCTTGGTGAAGGAAGGATGGGAGTTACCTCTCAAGCCCCCAAAGCAAGACATAGTGGACTATGTACTTGGTCTCCGCTCCCGGATGGCTGAGTATATGAAAAAGGCAACTAAAAACCTTGAGGCTAGCCAGAAACTTCAAAAAGCCTGGCATGACCAAAAGGCTGTACAGACTGTTTACCAGCCAGGACAGAAGGTGTGGGTGTTGGAGCCAGTGGCCCCAGCAGCTCTCCAAGACAAATGGAGTGGACCCCATACCATTGTTGAACAGAAGGGTGAGGTTACCTATTTGGTGGACCTAGGAACACACAGGAGTCCCCACAGGGTTCTCCATGTCAACAGGTTAAAACCATATGTGGACAGGGCAGACATGGGCTTGCTCATGGCTACTGATGAGGGACAGGAGGAAGAGAGTGACCCACTCCCTGACCTGCTCTCACAGAACCCTGATGATGGGTCAGTGGATGGTGTAGCCTTGGCAGGCAGCCTCACTACCCAGCAGCAGACTGATTGCAGACATGTGCTCAATCAGTTCAGACACATATTCTCACTGACACCCAGTCAGACTACCTGGTGCACTCATGAAGTGGACACTGGGGACAGTCTGCCTATTAAAAATAAGATTTATAGGCAACCTGACCATGTCAGGGACTGTATCAGGACAGAAGTCCAGAAGATGTTGGATTTGGGAGTTATTGAACCCTCAGATAGCCCTTGGGCTAGTCCAGTGGTCCTTGTGCCAAAACCTCACACCAATGGTGGGAAAAGAGAGATGAGGTTTTGTGTGGACTACAGGGGTCTCAATGCAGTCACTAGGACTGATGCCCATCCAATACCAAGGGCAGATGAGCTAATAGACACTTTGGCCTCAGCCAAGTATCTAAGCACATTTGACCTGACAGCTGGCTACTGGCAGATCAGACTAGCTGATGATGTAAAGCCAAAGACAGCATTCTCAACCCCTAGTGGGCATTATCAATTTGTGGTGATGCCCTTTGGTCTGAAGAATGCACCTGCCACTTTTCAGAGGTTGGTGAATACAGTCCTTACAGGTCTGGAAGCCTATAGTGCAGCATATCTAGATGATATTGCTGTCTTTAGCTCCACCTGGGAGGATCACCTGGTCCACCTCAGAAATGTTTTGCAGGCCCTGCAGAAAGCAGGCCTGACTATCAAGGCCACAAAGTGCCAGATAGGGCAGAGTCAGGTTGTGTACCTGGGCCACCTTGTGGGTGGAGGCCAGGTTCAACCACTGCAGAGCAAGATCCAGACCATCATGGACTGGACTGCTCCAACTACCCAGACTCAGGTGAGAGCCTTTTTAGGCCTGACTGGGTACTATAGGAGATTTGTCAAGGGGTATGGATCAATAGTGACACCCCTGAATGACTTAACTTCCAAGAAAATGCCCAAAAGGTTCAGTGGACAGTTAGCTGTCAAAAGGCATTTGATGACCTGAAGCAGGCCATGTGCACTGCTCCCATTCTACAGAGTCCTGATTACTCCAAGAAGTTTATTGTCCAAACAGATGCATCTGAATTGGGGGTAGGGGCTGTACTGTCACAATTGAATGATGAAGGTCAGGATCAGCCAGTAGCTTTTATTAGCAGAAGGCTGACCCCTAGAGAGAAACGTTGGTCAGCCATTGAGAGGGAGGCCTTTGCTTTGGTCTGGGCTCTGAAGAAGTTGAGGCCATACTTGTTTGGTACTCACTTCCTTGTTCAAACCGACCATAAGCCCCTCTTATGGCTAAAACAAATGAAGGGTGAAAACCCCAAACTGCTTAGGTGGTCCATTTCCCTACAGGGGATGGACTTCACAGTGGAACATAGACCTGGGAGTAACCATGCCAATGCAGATGGACTCTCTAGGTACTTCCACTTAGAACATGAAGACTTAATTGGGCAAGGTTAGTTTAATGTCCCTACGTTTGGGGGGGGTTGTGTAGGAGAGTAGGATCTGCTTCACATGGGTACCCTCACTTTTTGCTGATGCTTCACTGTTTTTCGACCTTAGTCTGGCTGGGGCCCTGCTAATCAGAACCCCAGCCTAGCTGCTTCCTCTCTAAAATGGTTTCCATGTGCCTTAGGCACATCTCTGATTGGAATCTGGAGTGCCCTTATAAGTCCCTAGTATATGGTATACTATGTACCTAGGGCATAGGTACCTCAGAGGCCTACCAGGGGCTGCAGCATGTATTGTGCCACCCCTGGAAGGCCATCCAAAATGACACCACAGGTCTGCTACTGCAGCCTGGGTAAGGTGGTGCATGCACTCCTTTCTGTGATATAGGCTACCTATATCACTACATACATACACACATATAAACCTATAAGTCACTCCTATGGCAGGCCTTATCAATCCTGAAGGCAGAGTGCGTGGTTCCTATGTGAGAGGGTGCCCCTGCATGAGCTGGGCCCCTCTTCAGCGTTCGGAGACCCTTCTCTGATGCTGTTTGTAGTGCAGCCCGACCATATACTCTTAAGCGCATTATAACCTCGCGTTAAATGCTAACTTTGGGATGGCTGCACGGAGACATGTCGTGTTTGGTGTCAAACATCTTGGAATACTACCCCTCCACCAGTTCTGGTGGCGGGGGTAGCATTCCACCCTTCTAGAGGGAGAGACATGTACACACCGGTATACCCGGTACTGACTTTCCAGAGCCCTGGCATCACAAAATGGATGCCGCTGCCACAGACACGAGTCTGGCCTCCTGCTGCTGACCGAAACTCCGGCAGGGGAGGCCTGGACAATAGGTTTCCTGTCCCAGGGAGGTGTAACCACCTCCCCAGACAGGATAGTGTGTATTGGGGCTGGGCGGGAGCACTCTCTGGTGCTTTGAAGTCCTGCACTGGGGGCACATTTGGTGTCCCTGTGCATACCCCAGTTCAAACCGGCTCAGGGGCTTCCAGCCCCTGCTCTGGCGCGAAACTGGACAAAGGGAAAGGGGTGTAACCACCCCTCTGCCCTGACCCTCCCATAGGTGGGGCCACAGAGTATGTCCAACCCCCTACCTTAGTATAAGTATGGGACCCCAGTCCTTAGGACTTTAGATTTACCTGGACGAAACTCTGATACAGAATCCTGGACCTTCGACGCTCTACTTTAAGATTAGAGGACTGAAGAATCTCCCTTGGGGTCAAGGAGTGACTCCCCTGCTTGGCAGGCACCAACAAAGCAATTGCCCGGTCTGCATCGCTGAAGCTCCCGCCGGACGCCGAAGTCTTTGCATCACCAGAGGTAGATTTCCAGACTTCTCCGAGGCTACCCTGAGTCCCCAGCAGAGCTGAGGCCCGTGGCTATCGTGGGTAACGTGGAACCGTGACCCCTGGACACCGCGTACTTTTGTAAGTGCATCCTCTTCTGGGTCTCCCACGAAGTTGTGCTTTGGGCTCCGAGTAGCCCCAGCCTCCAGCACCGACTGCACCGAAGATTACTGGCCTCCACTCCACGAGTGTCCTGTGAGCCAGCTCCAAGTGCGTCCACTCGAGGCTCCTTTGCGGTCGCTAGTCCGTTGGCTAGTAGGCCCTCCTGAAGGCCAATCTTCTTCTGCTTGGGCTCCCTGGTTGCTCCAGGCGTGCCCTGACGTACCCTCACTGGGTGAGTCCCACAGACCTTGCTGGTCTGCAACATCGTCCTTCTTCCATTTCCACAAGACTTGCCGTTGCCAAGGCTTGTTGGGTCCAATCCGGTCGCCGACACCCCTGCAATCGACAGATGTCATGGGACAGCTCGAATCCAGCTCCTGGTCATGGTCGACGCCTCCTGGACCTCGTGGCTGAAGAGTCAAGACGACCATCAACCTACCTGAAGCACTCGACATCGGTGGGCATCTGTTCATCGCCTTCCTGGTCACTGGCTAGTGACCCAGACTCTATCCCCTCTGCTTTCAGGTTCTTCAGATCTTCGATCCACCTTTGGATCCACCGAACACTTTCGACTTGGCCGCCAGCAGCACTTTGCAGCAGATCGCCATTGAAAGCGGCGACGAAACCCGACCCCGAAAGACACCTATGCACCCGGCTCCCCTGGGTGAGGTAACTCGAGTACTCCGGTGCTCCCGTGGGTATTGACACTAGAACAGCCTAGTTCTCAAAGGGTTTGCTCCAAATCCTCCTCTAAGTGTCCATTTTCTTTTAAATTCAAACC
Organism: Calotriton arnoldi; assembly: GCA_963921515.1. Taxonomy (NCBI): domain Eukaryota; kingdom Metazoa; phylum Chordata; class Amphibia; order Caudata; family Salamandridae; genus Calotriton; species Calotriton arnoldi. Next base: position 28,715 of record CAWUFW010020152.1, read on the forward strand.
GCGACTTTCCCCATAGAAGTTAACGATGATTCGCGGCTGTGTTCATACACTGCACGCGTCCCCCGTGGGTCCCCTGTGTCACTACCTTGGGTGGTTCCTTGTGGTCCAAGCAGTTCTACAGGCTCTAGGCCCTGTGTCTAGCTCAGTCGTGGTTCTTATACCACTTTATTGGTATATGGTTTGAGTACGCCCTAGGGCTCAAACGTGTATTTGTGCTATTACTGTAGATAACTAACTTATAATTTATGTACTTCGAACTCTAGCCTCATAAAGAGACTAGAGGGGTGTGTTTAGCAATAAATACATATATTTTGAATATATACCTGGTGTGGTCCTCTTTCATTTGGTCACTCAAGAGATTATAGACTGGTAAAACAAGCTGTTTTACATTCCTTCAAGACTTAGCCTGAAGGCTGCTCTCCATAGCTACCACTAGGATAGCTTTCAATAAAGGTTGTCTTTAACCTATCTCCAATAAGGGGTTGTTTGGACTGGTGCAAGGTGCCCACTATAATTAGTGGACAGCATATGCCAGGCCAACTTCTCACAACAGACACATGTCTCCCTCCATGCTATCTAACACTTATAGTATAGCAAGCCTCTTTGTCAGGTACTTAGAAATCCGACATGCAGACTAATGATTTTCAGCGTTCTCCTCATTTCTCATTTTTAGCTCCTTTCTGTGTCCTCCTATCTGATCTTGCTTTGATATTGTGAGTCATGATTGACCTCTGCCCCGATCTATATACGGTCTTGTAGATTTTCCCCCCTTTTTAACATCCCTTTTTAAATGATAAGTGTAAGGAAATGCCTCTTTTGATATAATCACCCCTATTTCTTTGGACTGATGCTGCTGTTTTGTTTGATTCTGCACACTGGAGCATGGCTAACTAGGCCGTAGTGCATGCACTCTGACTTCTAAAACATGTAAAAATTGACATAATGGTCAAGTCGGATTGTATATTACTATTTTGAAAATGCCGCTTTTAGAACGTTGGCATTTTCCTGCCTGAGCCTATGTGCCTTTCTGCTAATGTTCAGTGTCACCTAGGAGCTGAATGGCTTCTTGATTAGGTGTGATGTGGCTCCCTGAGCTGAGACAAAGGAAAAGGGGTTAACCTTCCCCAGACAGGATGGCCATCTGGGCCAAAGGATGCCTACTCTGTCACAAGCTGATGTAGCTCACACCTGGACCGGCCTTCTCTATTGTCTTGCTCGCCAGCAAGGCACCAATCCCAGTGGGAAAGGACCTGCCCCAGAACGAATATTGAGTGATCACAGGGGTGGGTTTACTTATTTGCCTGTCCATACCCCTAGGGTGGGCACAGGAGCTGTTGTCTTGGTATTAGGAAGAGAGGGACACTGTGGAATAGTTAACAGTAAAACACACCATAAGTGCTGCAAAAGAGGGTAGGGTCACCTTTGGGAACTTTTATCCAATTGATTAGGCAGTGGCCAGGAGTTTCCTCCACCAACAGGCTGGAAATGGGCATAAATGTGGCACCCCCAATGCCTCTTCAGAACACTGCTGGACCTGTGGATGACAGAAGAAAGACAGCAGCTGATGCTGTGACCTTTGAGGGGAACCCTGAAAACTGGACCTACTCCCACCTCTACCCAGGCCAAAGAACTGGACTCCAAGGGTTGGTTGGCTGACAGGGACACAAAAGCTGCAAGAAGTCCCTTTTCCTGCAGAGCACTCGCTGATCAGTTTCAACTTGACCTGCCCTGGACCCTGCTGGTTGCTTCTACTGGAGTGAGTCCTAACCCGTAAGTGGTATCCCTGAGGTCTTGGGGTCCTTATATAAGTGCCAGAGTGTACTCCTCTGGCCTAACCCTAAAACATGGGACTTAGAAACATTTTCAAAGATTTTTGGCTGGAGATTTGGCAGAAGATCGGGCCAACCTTCCACAGCTTCTGTTATGTTTCTTCTCCACAGCAGCACATCCGATTCAGCAGTCTCAATGCTAACTGGCATGTGACTACTTTGAAACTTTTCCAGCTACAGCCTTCAGCCATGTCCCACTGAAAGAGTCTGACTTTCAGAAAAGAGACTGACTACGGAAGCAGAAATCCTCACTGGACCTGACGCCAAGGAGCATCTAACAGACGTTAACGGCTTCCTAGGTACAAATTCTGGACTTTTTCCAGTTATCCCCGCCTTTGTCAATGGCTGCGCAAAGACCTCATCTTTAGGCAACCCACCTTCGATGACCCTGTCTTCGGATCCAGCCTGCTGCCTTGCTCCGCTGAAGACTCTAGCATCTCAAAAATCTTCCAAGTCAGAAGTTAATTCTTTGACTAGGACCTTAGCCTTGTTCCAGTCTCACACGCCCAGTTGACCGCGGTTGGCTCTTTCCTCTTTTTGGTGCTAAAATGTCATTCAAAATTCACATCTCTGGTTTTACTTATTGGATTTTTGCCATTTTGGTGTAATTTTGCTCATTGATTTTTAATTTGTTGTATTTTCTACTTTTTAACTGCTTTGGTACTTCTAAATGCATTACACATTTTATTAAGTTAAGCCTGCCTGCTCTGTACCCTAGCAGAGATCAGGCTCAGGTTTAAATTGCTGGAAACGTCACTGAACCTAACAATAATAGTGCCATTATTACTTGTACTGGACTACTTTCCACCCCAACTACTAATCCACATTCTCCCAGTAAGCATACATTAACCAACGTAAGTGGGCCTCGTCCGAATCGTCCCTCGTTCCCTTCCCCCAAATAGTTCACATGCATCCTCCTTTCCCAGCTCCCAAGATCCATTAACTTCACTCCTTCCTTCCCTTTGCATACCCTTCCTCCTTTCCAGTAGCAGTTCTGTGTTCTCAGGAACTCTTCATTTATTGGTGGTTTCAGTCTGTAGTAGCCTATTCTGGACTTGTTGATACTTCATAATTCTCGCTATGTTATCTGTGTACCAGGGAGTGATTTCTGTTTCTCTTGAGGCTCCCCTATCTTATTGCAATTATTTCCTGAGTTCTCAGCTGTTAGGCCTGCATTGCCAAGGCTCCATTCTTGCGCTGTATTAGACTGGAGCTGTGAGATGCTGAGTTCAGCCATCCCACCATGTCTCAGGGGACCACTGGCATTGTTTTGCTGCAATGCCAAGTCTTGTCAGCCACCTTCTTGTCCACGCCTCAAGAAAGTTCTTTAATGCAAACACAACTAAAAACCAGACTCAAAATGATTGCAGGTGGCCTTGCTGATTAACCAAAGTGCAAATCTCATACTGTAATGAAAATATCAAAGGGGAAATCTAGCCCTGTAACTATAGTCTGCGGTCCTTATCCACGAGGTACATGTGACAAGCTAGGTAGGCATCAACGGGCTCTAACCATCTAACTAACAATGCCCTTATATGGGCATGTTGCAGCACATAAAGGCTTTCATGATCAACAAGGTCAGGTATTCCTCAATGTAAAATGCGACAAATACTGCCTTTTTCACCTCATTTACAAATCAATAAAGTAAGCCTAATCACCTTAAAATTAATAGAAACATGGCCATGTAGTGTTTGCGTAGAGGGACCAGTAAAACGTTTTAGGTACACCTAATGTATGTACTGACATAAACATTAAGGGCCTGATTTAGATCTTGGTGGGACTCAGTGGCGGCGGTTACAAGTACTCTGTCCCGCCAGCAGTATTTAGATGTGAACTGGTTGGTCCGCATCAACAGACTGTTTCCAGTCACATAAGCGGTGCACCTCGTGGTGGACTCCTCTGTTGGCTAACAGTACTCCGTCGCCGTCAGGCCAGCGGGTTTGCACTGAGCCTATTTAGATGTCCCAGTTGTGCTGGCGTAGTCCTAGCGGCAGATTGCTGATGGAGGGAGTCCCTGGTGGAGTGGAGACTGTTAAGTACTACTTATTTATGTATCAATACACATATATGTTGTGTTTGCTTCTAAAATATATGTAAGTAATGTGTTATGCCCTTTTATTACATATTGCATTCAACACAAACAACACACACTATTGAATGCACACCCACAGGCACCACAACACCCAAAACCATCAAAACAACATCATTTTTTAAAGTGTCAATACAGGTGTGTTCATTTTACCACATATATATATAAAACCTGCATATATATGAAACCTATTGGCGATGGAGTAGGTAGTTATAGTTAGGACCAACGTTTCCCATAGATGAAGCGTTTATTGTTTGCTAATAATTTTGGCACCATTTGAAGAATCTTGCCAAAACTTTCAAAACTAGTGTACTAGTTAGTGTAGCTGCTGTCTGGAAAGCTTCTGGGTGATTCCTCAGGTTGGGGCCAAGAAAACAGGAGGTCCCAAAACGCTTTTACCCATGTAATGTCAATGGGGAGTTTGCAGATTTTCAACATGACTACAGCCCGAACCGTTGATATATTTAAAGATTCGTGATGTGACTCCTTCCATTAACCTTCATTGAGAAAGGCTCTTACGCTGAAATGTGTCTGTTTGGTTAAATAAATCATATCTCTGGAATCCGCTGAGTGCTCTGCCTCCCTTTGTGTGGAGTTTGATTTAGCAATTAAATGGGCGAGGTGATGCTCGCGACGGAGCACCCGTTCTACAAAGAGTTTGGCAGTTTGCAGCGGCGTTTGTTTTGGAGTGTGAAAATGTTCTGCCTGAACTGCTGGAGCCTATATAAATGCCACAACCGTTGACACAAAGTTGAGCATTACTGTAATGGTTTGGCATCAGTCTCAAGATTAGCGCCTGCCTTCGGATTGTGACAAAGGATATGGCATACAGTGGCTGAACGAGGAGAGCAGAGTTGTTTTATGAATGGAAGGTATGTCACTCCAGAGGACCAAGCGACTGGAGCATGAAATTCAAGACATTATGATTAACTAATGACTAAGAACACACGCAGTGATGGCGGTATGCAGTTCTGATCTATTCAATGGGAATGAACAGTCCTTTTTCTTTATCTATGAATTATTCTCCAATAGGAAAGTTCCAAGATATATTTGAAGACTCGCAATGTGACTTCTTCCATTAACCTACATTGAGAAAAGCTCTTACGCCAAAATGCGTCTATTTGGACACTTTGTCATGGAGTTCAAAACGTAAAACCCATTCCTATTGCATTTATCAGCGTTCACAATGTAAAGCCCCTTCCTATTGCATTTGTCAGTGAGTTCATGTAATGAATGGGATTACTGGTTGAGGGGGGGTGAAACCCTACTCAAGCAGCAACCCCAATGCTTATCAGCGTGAGGCATAAGCCAACCCTAAATTAACCTGTGCTCAACCCTCTGGTAGCTTGTCACAGAGCAGTCAGGCTTAACTTAGAGGCAATGTGTAAAGTATTTGTGTAACACTTCAAGCAGTAACAAAGTGAAGGCACACCACAAAAGGATCCCACATCAGATTTCTAAACACAGAGTAGATTTAAATAGATAAAACAAGACAAAAACGACAAAAATCCAATCAGTAGAGCTGGAGATATATAGTTTTAAATATTTCAGTGAAAATAGTGTCAAAAAGCACAGGGACAAGGCCCACTGAACAAGATTACCTTAAATCCTGGTTGCAGACAGGGACATCTTAAGGATTTTGGGGTCCCTGGGCCAGACTTATTCTGGGGCCCCTGTTCAGAACAGTTTTGAGTTTATTATTCAATTTCAGCTCTTTCATACCCTCTTTAGCCAGGTTAATGGTGGTGCTCTGTCTCTCTGGTCCACATTCTAAATGTATTTACATCTAATTTTCAGGGATATTGACATGTGTTTTCAATGTTGCAACACAGCAGCATCTCACTAATTTTACTGCAGATAATGTCTGTGACACCCTCCCATTTCTCATATGTGAGACCCTGTTTTGATCTAAAAGAAACTTTTTTTCGATGTTGCATGAAACATAAACACATTTCTCTGCAAAAAGTCTGGAATAGACTCTCACACATCAATCACATTAAACTTAAGTTAAAGAAAACCGGTATTTAAAACAATATATTTAAGAATTATTCAAGGTCATCAGGGCATGAACAGAGCTGTCTCTATCAGGGGGCCCCTTGAAAGGCTGGGGCTGTGGGCTAGAGCCCACTTTGCCCATGCCTTAAAACATCTCTGGTTGCTGAGCGTTGCGAGTTCTTACGTCGATGATGCGTTGTGCAACCGAGGCAATGCGTTGGTTCTGAGGAGTTGTAAAATGAGGTCCTGCGTCTTCATCGAGGATCCTATTGGCGAGGGCTTGCGGTCAAAGGTCCAGCATTTGGGATGCATTATGCAGCCTAGGCGATGCGTCGGTTCTGAGGAGTTGCTAGGCTGCTGAGCGAGAACCTGCACCATCGTCGAGGCTGCCGCCAACAAAAGATTTGTGATCCTCAGGCCTGTGTTGGCGAAGTTTCGCACAGTGGGCTGCAAGGTCGATGTGGAGTAATCAGCGCTGAGAGAAACCTTGCAGAGCAAGTGCTGCGTCGGTTCTGCTGGGTACCCAGATTGGCTGGCAGAGCATCTTCAGGCCCTCTTCCAAGGGTCCAGGACTGGGGTGGTACCACTTGGCAGTGTAACACTCACATATGGCAGAGTCCAGGTGCTTGGATCAAGGTTGTTGAAGCCTTGTGTCCCTGAGGCTCTAGTCAGGAGGCCAGTCACCTAGCCCTTGGAGTCACTCTGGGGTCCTGGACTCAACAGATGCAGGTCCAGTCCCTCTCACCCAGGCAAGACGGCAGCAGGCAGTAGGTCAGCACAGCAGAGCAGCAGCCATTCAGAGCAGCAGTCCAGTAGAGTGGCAATCCTTTCAGCAACACATTAGTCCTTCTTCCTGGCAGAGTATCCGCAGGTCCAGAAGAGTACTGAAGGGTTGGTGTCTGAAGTCCAATATTTATACCTGGGCTTTCCTTAAAGTGGAAGAAACTTCTAGAGATTTTCCCTTGAAGTCCACAGGCTTTCTGCCATCTCTGCCCTGGCTTCAGACTGACTACGGGGGTAGGCAGCCCTTTGTGTGGAGGCATGGCACAGCCTATTCAAGTGTAAATAGGGATATGTCCAGCTTTGCCCTGCCATCCTGCCAGTGATAGCCCATCCAGGCACACCTAAGCCCTCTATTGTGTGGGGCCGTGTAGGAGGAAGGCATAAAGCCCAACTGTCAGCTACACACAGTCATGTGACCCAAAGACAGGCTACAGTCACTAAATGGCTAAGGCAGAAAAATGCCAACTTTCTAAAAGTGTCATTTTCACAATTGTAATTTAATATCCGACTTCACCATAAAAGAGGATTTTTCATTATAATTCCAAAGACACCAAAAATAAACTGATTACCTGTTCCTGTTTGGAAAGTTATAGCTTATTAAATGTAATAAAGTAACCCCAATTTTATCCTATGGGAGAGTTAGGCCTTGCAATAGTGAAAAACGATTTAAAGAGATTTTCACTACCAGGACATGTACAACATAAATGTACATGTCCAACTTTTTAAATACACTGCACCCTGACCTCTGTGATGTTCAGGGCCTACTCTAGGGGTAACTTATATGTATTAAAAATAAAGGTTTGGGCCTGGCAAGAGTTTTAGCTTGCCAGGTCGAAGTGACAGTTTAAAACTGCACACGCAGGCTGCAGTGGCAGGCCTGAGACATGTTTATAGGGCTACTTAAGTGGACGGCACAATCACTGCTGCAGGCCCACTAGTATTATTTAATTTACAGGCCCTGTACTTTACTAGGGACTTACAAGTAAATTAATTTTGCCAATTGGGGATATGCCAATGCTACAGTGCTTTAAGAAGTAAGCACATGTACTTTAGCACGGGTTAGCAGTGGTAAAGTGAAACGAGGGCTAAGGCCAGCAAAAATGAGATCAGTAAAAATAGGAGGGGCGAAGGCAAATGTTTGGGGGAAGACCACCCTAAGGCTGACAGGTCTAACAGTTCACAATGTGAAGCTCATGAACAAACATCTAGCCAACCATTTCAACAACAACAACCTTCTCAACACCTCACAATCCGCTTCAGACCTCACCACAGCACTAAAACCGCTCTCATCACTACACTCGATGACATCTGATTGAACATTGACAGAGGATACACCGCGAACCTCAGCCTTCTACACATATCCACTAACTTTGATACCATCTCCCACCCTATCCTCATTCAACGTCTACACTATGTTGGCGTTTAGGCACCAGCACTCCACTGGATCTGCACTTTCTTCGCAGTCTACACCCAGCCGGTCATCCTTACTTCTTTCACCTCAGTGGCTACCAAACTCATCTGTGGAGTTCCACAAGGATCCTCGCTCAGTCCCACACTGTTCAACGCGTACCTGGCCCAATTGACCAGCATCATTCTCAACCATGGGATCAATGTTATAACCTACGTAGACACCCAGCTCATCCTTTCCCTCTCTGACAAAACATCGAACACCCAAATCAACTTTGCCTGCATGTTCGCAGTCACCAGATGGATAAATGCCAACTGCCTCAAACTCAACTAGACAAGACGAAAGTAGTCATCTTTAGTAAAGACACCTCGCTATGGCACTCCACCTGGACTACCCAACCACTCATGCGAAGAACCTCAGAATAATAGTCCACAGCCAGCTTGAAATGACAGGCCAAGGGAACACAGTCTTCACCTCCTGTTTCCACACACTCAAGATGCTCAAGAAGATTTTCAAGTGGCTTCCCTTCAACACCCGCAGAACTGTCACCCAGCCCTCATCACCAGCAAGTTGGACTACAGCAACACACTCGACATAGGAATTACGTGCAACTAACCTAAAGACCCCAGACCAGTCTTTGCATGACCTCGTAGATATGGGTCTGCACTCTGCGCCGCCTGAGTGTCATTAAAACTGACGCTCCGGCAGCACAAGGGGCTTTCAGTGGCGTAGTAAGGTCAGGTGGTACCCAGTGCGGAAAATTTCTTGTCACCCCCGGCTTGACAAAATGGCAAAAATATTTGTTTAAAACACATATTTTTGCCATTTTGTCACCCCCCTCAGTGATGACACCCGGGGCGGCCCGCACCCACCGCACCCCCCTTCCTACGCCACTGAGGGCTTTCACATAAGCCCCTCAGTGTCCAATTTGAAATAGAGAGTTACTGGTATCCCCAGTATTGGTAACTGCAGAGGTTGGAAAATCTCGCCCATTTACTAGGCAATTTATAATGAGCGCTACGTTTTTATTAGGCAAGGTTCTTTTACAAATGAAAACATTTCATTAAGCAAGCCTTATAATATTCTAATTGGCTCCAGCTGTTCGGTTGTGAATGTTTTTAAAGAAACATAAAATGAACACTTTTTTCTATCACCTCAATCAAAATGTATTTGCCAGCACCAAAAGGGATGTTCAGAAAAGAAAAGATGATAGAAGCAATGATTCTCTGTGACACCAAGTATGAGAGACCCTCAATCTATGCGGCTTGCCTGCCATCTAGTGGAATTCATGAAGGACAGACAACTAGCATGCAAACATTTTCTGGCTTATAACTGCTCTTCAGTGTGTGTGTATATATATATATATATATATATATATATGTATTACTATACTTGTGCATACATGGGCGTTCTACCACACTCACGCTTTGTGGACTTGATTGCACTGTCGGGAGCTGAACCCAAATCTCCAGAAGGAAATGTCTTCCAAATGATAGAAATTTTTGCCAATTTTCCCAACTTTTAAAACGTACCTTCTGGGGACCTGTGCTTTATAAATTGTGTTTATCTTTTGCACAGTTCTGGCCCTGTAGACAGGAGCCAGTACTGCAGTCCTAAACACACCAACCAAACTTAAAATACTTCAGTGATCTTAATACCTGTCTACCTAAAGACAGCATAGTAATATTAATGGAAAAAGCAAATTACCATACATCATACATTTTGACTCAGTCCAATGGACTTTTCATTGCCTTGCAGCCTTTAAGTATAATTAGGGCTCCCGGTTTCATGGTATTTAATTTTTTGTCATGTCCATGTGCATTTATCCATATTTATTTTTTGTTAATTGTGTCTACGTTTATCAGTATTTATTTTAGGTTCTGTTAAAATGTGAAGTTGAAACCAGTAAATTTACCCTTTTATTTAACCAATAAATGTATACTTATACTTCATTGCCTGACCGGTTTCAATGATATTAATGTGCATAGCTGATAAATCAAGCACTCTTACTATAACATGCCTATTTTAGTATCAGTCTCATGCAGATGTACAGCTGTTCAAGCCTCTTTAAGAGGCATTTTCTCCCTTAACTTCCTTATCAATCAATGTGCGCAGACTTTGGCCTTTGATTGACAACACTTAGAATCACTCAGAAAAACAACCTCATTTCCGTTTTTATCCATATTTAACAATAAATACAGAAAACAAAATAAATGCTTTTCTGTCTGTATCTATCAATAAAAATCTGTAAAAAATGGAAAACTGGGAGCCTTCATTTTAATACTTTTAAATCAAATTAAGAAATTGTTGTACTATAAGAAAGTGTATATTTAGATATTTTAAGAGCATAACTTTAAACAATTTAGTTTAGATTCTTTTATTACCAATACTTGATAAAGTCACTATTTTAAATCCCAAAACACTTCTGTAATGCAGGTTAATAATTGACAGCAGAAGAATGTTAGGTTGTTAAAACATCACTGAGGGAACCCAGATCTCTGGGTGTATGCTTCTGCTTTCCTGTTTAGTTATTCAACTTTAAGGAACATATGGATGCCAAGTAGTTTGTGTTCATACAATTAATTCAAGTGGAGCACAATATAGATGGGGCAGATAGGGGTTATCAATGCTCCACAAAAACTCTGTATTTGGTAAGGGCAGTGCAAGGTTTGTGGATGTCTGTCACAGCATCCCCACACATTTGTGTAAATTAAATATATGTTCCTGTTTTTTAAAGGCGTGGGGCATTTGACCACACTTACTATAGTTGAAGTCAGTGTGTTGCCAATTCTTAGTGCTTTAAATGGGCAGCTATTGTCAGGTGCTGTGGCTGCACTTAATATGAAATTGAGAGCACTAGTATTTTTTAGGAGGGGTGCAACACTCATAACTGGGCAGTACAGGTACTTCTCTGTAGCAAACAAAACCTCTTTGACGGTGAGTACCTGCACTTTTATATTTACATTTCAAGCACTGTGCATGCCCACATTACCCTGTATCCCCTTTTTGTTTTTAGGTCGAGCCTGGGCAGCGTATGCGCTGCTCTGCGAGGCATGCTGTATTCAGGTAGGGACTTAAAGCTCCGCCCATACTTTTCATTGGCTTGTGTCATTGTCCACTGTAAACTGTGTTTGTTCATTGGTCAATAGGCTTAGTAGTCTCTCCTTAGTACTGCCTTGTCTCATTTTGTAACCTTCCATGGTGACATCCCCTGTTACGTGTGTTGTTATTCGGTAGGCTTTAATTACATCCTCCGAACACTATTTTCTCAAATAGCTTTGTCCTGCCTGCTTTTGCAGGCAGGACAGGCTCTCTCAAAAACGTTTTTTACAAAATTTTATAGCACAAGTGCATTTGCAATGCAATAGGTCTCGCATTTGCAAGAGTTTAAGCTATTGGCATTGTAAATGACAATGCCTTTTATTTATCTGTTTTAAAAACAACACATAACTAAAAGGCATTGTCATTTACAATACCAATAGCCAATAGCTCAAACTCTCGTAAATGCAAGACCTATTGCATTGCAAATGCTTGTTAAATAGTGTACAGACACAGATGACAGAATAACATAGCTGCTGCGTTCCCTGACACTGGTGGTCTCCAGAGACAAAGAGCACATCTCTGGCTCAGAAGACCCCAAGGTCCAGATTTGCCACGGTGTCTGGGTAGTGTGGTAAAAAGCTTCATCCAGGTGAGGTCAAGAGATTGAGACAGCTCTCTACTTCGTGTGCATGCCTATACGGTTACCCGCAAAATTTGTACACGTCTGATAATCTTAAGTGTTACACTGCTGACATGGCCATACACCTGCTACCTGCTGTAAATGCCCTTTTTAAAAGATTTGACAAATGCATTCTCTAATCTATGACAAAAGGCAACATGCAATGCCAAATTTAAATGTACTTTTTTATGTTTCTTTGTTCTGCTTTCATCCTTTTTCTATGTCAATGAGTGATTTTGTTGGTGGCCCTCTTCTTTGTCTAAATTCATTTTTCCAGGGCCCATCTTTCATCCAAATAAATGCTGCTGGTTCCACAGTATAACAAAGTTAACACTCGTTCTTCTGTACCATTGGGTAACCCCAATAGCATAGGTAAAAGAAAAGGGGAATCAGATGATTCCCTTGAAGAACAGATGGAAGGTATACCAGACCATCCCACCCTAACCCTTCCTAAAGAGTGCGGGATCCTGCATTTCCAGACGGCTTCTGTGGACAAGTAGGACAGTTATGAATCATGTGACCAGGAGAACCACAATATAAACATAGTCCTTGTTTCCTTCTATGTTCTTGTTCTGTCTGGGACAAGGGTCCTCGACTCATACCTATCTGCATAGGCTCTTCTCCTGTCGAGAAGGGCATTTCAAACGAGGCAGCATCAGTTCTGCGAGTATTCAGGCATGCCATTTCTGTATGCTATTGGACACGAGTCTTGCACCTCTCCAACCGGCGTTCATTGAGACAGTGTTCCATAGATAAAGCCAAATCCATCAGACCAGCCATAGTATCTGCACTTGGTGAATGTACAAGCTCTTCCTTGATTTCTTCACAAAGGCCGCGTCAAAAGAGGGTAATGAGAGAGTGTTCACCCAGGTTGGCTCTGCCGCTAGCTGTTGGAAGCGGGATATATATTGCAGGACATCTTGGTACCCTTGTTGCATATCACACAGTGCTTCCTCTCCTGAGGTTTCCAAGTCAGGTCTTTCAAACATTTCTCGAAAAGCAGTAATAAAGGTCGTGTAGTTGGACAATCGTGGTTCTTCTGTGGCTACCAGAGGTGTTGCCCATGCTAATGCAGGACCAGACAAGGCAGAAATCAAATATCCAACTTTGGTTTGTCTAGCGAAAACTGGGCTGGACGGAAAGCAAAGAACACCGTCAAGGAATCCAGGAATTCTTTGAGTTTATTTGGATCGCCTGAATAATGAGGAATGGTGCCTGAGACTGTTGGTATATCTGTGGTCCTAGCTGCAAGAGTTTGACGTAAAGATGTATTTTAATCTTGCAACAGTTGTAAGTCCAGAGCTTGCTGTTGAACGATTTGCACCAGGGCTTGCACTGCCTCAACTGACACTTCTGGTAACGCTTGAGGAACATCCATGATGGGTTTTAGGGCATTGCAATCTGTCACGTTCAGGACTTTTCTTACAGAGTCTAGTGCTCAGAGACGCTTCCTGGTTCCGGTTCTTGAAGGTTCTGGTCTGTTTGAGGTAGAGGCGACCCTTTCCTGTAGCCACGGAGCTGCTGAAAATGTAACGACAGGGCAGACAGTGCCTTCCAGAAGGAGTCCCCAAGAGGAATAATTCTGAAGGCAAAAAACCTCTGGCTAAAGTGGAGACTCAGTGAGCGGAATGGAGAATACAAGGACCCGGGCACAGAAGAAGTCTGAAGACAGAAGGTCAATATAGAGAGCTCAACACAGGAAATAGGGAAGAATCCAAAAGGAATGCGGAACCAGGGAATCCAGAATAGAAGTAAAAAAGCACCAGCAGGAGCGAAGACACACCAGCAGGAGTGAAGTAACACCAGCAGGAATGAAGATACACCAGCAGGAGCGAAGACACACCAGCAGGAGTGAAGAGTGTTGCAACACAAGGAAAAGAAAGATTTAGCCCTTTAAATACACAACGACAGGAAGTGATGCGACAGGAAATGCACAGGCACCATCTTCAATAAGGAAGCAATAGCGCCAAAAGATAAGAAAGGTCGCCATTTTAGAATGGTTCAGGAATCCACCCAAAGGCATTCTGGGAACAAGATTGTAGGATTATGGGAGGAAGACCTTCAGGAAAAATGGCCCTCAAGGCCAGAGAATGGCTGCTAGAATGTTGCCCCCCCCCCCCAGGTGCCAGGTGAGTGTTTTTGTGCCCCTGCACGGAGTCATAGCTTCTAAACTATAACTATGGTGTACTCGTGATGCCAGGGAAACCACCACGAGCTGCCGCATGACAAGAGAAGAGGGGACCTGCAGGCTAAACACAAGCAGGCGTTGCGAGACGCAACCGTGACGTCAGGGCAGCAACAGTAGGCCACCGCGTAGAACCCTGGTGACCCCGAGAGGAAGGAGCAGACGCTGCAGGCTGCATCGCAGGCAGTGGCGGTGTAGATGGAGGCACCCCGGGTCTGGCTACGGCCCACGGCGTAACAATACATGCTTAACAAACACCCAAAACGATAACAGTATAGTAGGAGGTTCAGCATGCTGTTGCTATTAAGAGGTGTGCTATCACCATTGAGATAAACACAAAGAACAATGGACACTGATCTTCTACGAAGCCCTGATCAAAGCCAAACAGCATCAGTACTGAACTAATTTGGATATTAATTCTGAACAGTTTCTTCCAGAAGGCTTCTATACTCTTCTTAAAAGTCAGCTGGGCCCTCCCACCGTGGGTGCACCTGTCATCATCACTCTTGCCCCATCTAAACAATTTGGTAGGTGTGTAATAAAGGTTAAACATGGTTTTATAATTTTGAGTTCTTAAGTTAGACAAGAGAAGAATTTTCTCAATCTCAATTGAGGCCTGCAGATCTATAACCCCCTCCCCAGTTTCCCTGCCCATTTTGCCTCTTGTGTTTCTGGATCATCTGGTGCCATATTGATCAGGATTTTGTAGATCTGGCCAATCTTTCTTTCTTCCCAGCAGCTGGACTGTTTCTAGAGGGGGGATTCTCTCAATTGAGATCATTCCTTCCTTTATCTTTTTCAGATATTCCCTGACCTGTAAGAATTTAAAAAATGTCCTAACCCCCATCCCAAACTCCTTCTGCAGGTCGGAATACATGCACAGCTGACCACCTGATAAAAGGTCCCCCAGCCTACACAACCCAGCTTGCTCCTACTGCTTGCAGATCCCATCTTGAAATGTTGCTGGGAACAATGGAGATCGCCACAACGGGTATACAAGTTATATCTTTTAACACCCAGCTGCTTCTTAACCCTAGTCCAAATTCTCCAGGCTGCCATCATGGTCTTAAATCTCACCTTTCTGTAGTAACTCGGCTCGATCTGCCTCAGGAGGCAGCCCCATGCCAACCCCCCCAGGACTATCTCATAAATAGTTGGGAGCCTTGGGCATTGCACCAGGCCTCCTATCCTGACTCTTCCTGCTGCAAAAAGAACCCCCATCTGCTGCAAAAATGCTGCCCAGTAATAAAACAAAAAACTGGGAGCGCCCTCCTGTTACCATGGAAGAGCTAAACATTTAAGAACCCGTCTTGTCCTTTTATACTGCCATACAAAATTTACACCGATGGAGTCCAACTTCCGAAGCACTGACCCTTCTAACTCAAGGGATATAGTTCTGAACAAATAAAGCACTTTTGGGAGCACTAGCATCTTTAACACATTGCACCTTCCCACTAGGGTAAGATGCAAGCCATTAATACGTTGTAGATCTGTACTGATCTTGCTCAGTGATCTCATAGATGGAGCCAACCTTAGGGGATATCTTGACCTCCAGATATGTAGCAGTCTCGACCCTGTAGCTATATAACATAACTACATTATCAGTGTATGAAATATGTGTTTTTTCCCTGTTGAGGTGGTATCCAGAAATTGTCCTGAATTCCTATGCCAGTTTCTCCACCTCGGACACAGCACTTATGGGATCTGGTGTGATTACAGAGGATATCATCAGCATATGCTATTACCTTTGTGTCATAATTATTTACCCTCACTGGCTTTATGATGTGGCTCCTTGATATTTGTTCTAATAATGGGTCAATATCTAGGTCGAAGAGGATAGGGAAGCAGGGGCAACCCTGCCTTGTTCCCCTGGTGATAGCTATCCTACCTGACTCTAGGACCATAATTTGAAGCTCGGTGAATGGAGAGTAATACAAAGAACTTATCACCTTAATCAACCATGGGCCAAATCCCTTCAACCTTAAGGTTGCCCAAAGATAACTCCAAAACACTCTGTCAAATGCTTTTTCCGCATCGAGGAGGATCATAGCCACAGGATTTCCCGTAACCTCAGCAACATCAAATACCTTGATGGCACGACTGATATGTTCAGTTGTCCCTCTGCCTGGTATAAACCCATGCTGCCAGGGTGAAACCATCTGTGCTATGACCCTCCCTATGCGTACCACAAGTATTTTTGAGTAGGATTTGGTGTCTGAGTTAATCAAGGAGATAGGCCTATAGGAGCCTGGGTTATCTGATGGCTTATTCTTTTTCCTAAAGATTACAATTTTGGTACCCTGCCAAGAAGATTGCGGAATTCCCTCCCGCTGGACTTGCACGAACGTATCCAACAGATCCATCACCAGCTCTGTATAGAACATCTAATAAAATTCTAGGGGTATCTTATCAGGACCTGCAGCTTTGCTAGAGGCCAGGGAATTGACAGCACTAGAGACTTCCTCTAACTTCATATCTGACTCTAACATCTGAATCACCTCCGCGTCTACCTGGGCCCAACCCTCTTCTTCTAGTAGATCTTCTATCTGGGTTAGTGTTGGTGTACATTCCTCCTGTTATAAAGCCTGATAATAATCCTTGAACACTCTGACAATATCAGCTCTGTAGCTGAGGTGCCATCATCCTTCTTGATACTTTCGATGTTCATACCAGCCTCCCTTTGCTGAGAACGTAGGGCCAGTAGTCTACCCACTGCCTCTCCATATTCATAGCTTCCCGGCATAGTAGCTGTTTATCATGGCTTTCATCACTGCTATTCTCTGTTGGCTTTCTGATAAATTATATCCTGATGCTATCTCCTTGATATGATGCAGTTCCAAGGCAGGTAACTGCTCATACAACCCATTAATTTCCTCGACCTGTTGTTTCCTGGTATGTGCCACAAAGCTGATGGTCTCACCTCTCACGCCAGCCTTTAATGAATCCCAGACTGCCCCTCTTGAGGCGCTAAATCTATTAATTTCCTGAAAGTCCCTTATTCAATTTCTCATGTGCTTAACATACTGGGCATTTAATAGCAATTTCCTATCAAACGTCCATTTGCCCTGAGTCCTGATTACCAATAGCCTGGTTAATTCTAAGATTAAGCAATTGTGATCAGAGAGGAGCATCAGAAGCCTCCTAATAACTGCCATGCTGAGTAGACCGGTGGATATCAAAAAATAAAACAGACGGACATACTTCCTGTGGGGGAATGAAAAATATCTGTAGTTTTTATACCATCCCACATATCCACCGGTCTGTGACTGCCCATTAGGTGCCGCAGAGCTCTATATACCTGAGGCTTTCTCCCCCGATATTTGACCCAGGTTTTCTGCCAACCTCGAGATGCACATTTAGGTCTCCACAAACAATAAGCGAGGTAGGTCAAGTTGCTAGCTCCACCTCCAAATACTCCAAAATAGTTGCCTCATCCTGATTGGAGCCATAGATGGAGCAGATGGTAAATCTGGCACCTGCGGCCTGACTCTCAATAATCGCCCATCTACCCAGTTTATCCTCTAACTTACGTTTACCAGGCCCGACATGCCCTATAGCCACCCCCCTGATAGAGGTTCCCTGGGTCGTTCAGGCAAGAAGGGTATACCATCTCACCTTCAGCAGCTCGTTCTTCCCCCAAGGAATATGTGTCTCTTGTTCACATATAATATAATTTCCCAGGGATCTTGGTATCTCTGTCACAATTTGCTACTCAGAGTTATTGTTTAGGCCACCTTCATTCACTCAACAGATGGTAAGTTGACCTGCCTGCATCATATTAAGGCCAGGTAGTGACCAAGACAGATCCTCTCTGGTCCCCTGCTTCTTTGTATGACAGAATCAAAATCAGCCCACATCATGCTAGCCACCGCTATACCCCTACTCAGCTGGCTCACTTTTCGCCCCACATTTTCCTTGTCTTGGCCTTTGTTTTTTCTCTTTTTTTTTTTCTTCAAAACTCTTTTTTATTGAGTCAGCAGATATAGGAATTGCAAACATTACAAAGTAGTGAAAGCATACATTAATCAGTATATCTGTTTCCAAGCAGGTGACTACAATATAGCATTTGTAAAGCAAGGAAATAAACCATTCGGGTCTGTAAACGACAGTCCCTAACATTCTTAACATCTGTGTCGTATAACGCATAATAAAACACTGCGCTTTTTGTTTTTTTATGCTGTACCCTCTACCCTCGCCCCACCGCCCTACCCCCGTAAAGCAGCCCCTACCCTCCCCTGCCCCCACCCCCCACCAATGACAAGCGAACAGACCACACATTGGTCTGTTGGGATGTGAGCACCCTCTCCATCCAGCCACCAGAGCAAGCAGGCAATCAACATGAGAAAATTCCACCATAAGAGTGCTTTCACATAACCACAGCGTAGGCATTACAAAAATAGTCAAACTTCCCTGTGCCCCAAGCCCCCCGATTTTAACCATTCATATCCTTCAAAAATTCTTTTGCCTTACTTTTGGAAGTAAACATCCACGTTTTGTTATTCCAGACCACCTTCAGTCGTGCGGAATTCAGCGAAAATGCTGAGTCCCCTTGTCTTGGAAGGTTTTGATTAGCTGGCAAAGCCTCCAGCATCTCTCAACAGTTATGTGACAAAGTCAGGCTTAACGAAGAAGGAGCAGTCTGGCCTTGCTTTCTCATAAATTGCTTGTCTCAGCAGAAAGTTCCCAATATAAACCAGGATTACCCATGATTTCCCAACTTCCATCTTGAGTTGCTTCTGGACCAGTGGAATTCTATGTGCTCGCTGGATCTCCTGGGCCAAGTTCCAGCCCTCCAGCTCAGGAAAGGCCTAACGAAATAAGTCTACCACAAATAGTCATGCATCAGATCCCTCTTTACCTTTTGCTACTCCTAAAACCCGAATGTTATTCCGCCTCTGGTGATTTTCCTGATCCTCCAGTTTTCACTGAATATGGATCAGCCAGGCCTCATGTGCCTTGACCTTCCCTCGAGAACCTGCAACATCCGATTCAAGGGCTGAGGCCCTGGTTTCCAGAACAGTCAGTCTTTCTACTATGGCGGCACATGACTTAGCCACTTTGCAAACAACTCCTTGTAGCTTACGAGTAGCAGCTTGGGACCTGCGACTGTGCAAATGGGTTTCCTTCCGGTGCAACATAATGCACTGATATATAGACTCTAAAGTGGGGGGATTCGAGTTGAGAGTCTCCTGGGGAGCCTCAGCTATGCTTCCGACTAATTTCTCCATTGGTAAATAATCCCATTTTAGGCCTTTCTCAGGTGGAGCCTGGTGCCCACTCTTTTTAGCAGCCTTATGAGCTGTTGAAGAGGGGATACCATCACTAAGCTCATAAGGAGCACTATCACTGAATTTGCTAGACAACTCAGAGTCCCCCACAGACCACTCCGTACCGTCCAAGAGGAAAAAAACCACAAATTTCCATCCAGGTCTTTCCTCGCCCCAGTGTGCAGGCTTTTGTCATGCCTGCTGAGCTTATATGGGAGAGACAGCCATCTACAGCCCACGCCCCTAGGCTGGGGACCACCCTCGCCACTAGTTAGCGCCTCTCCCACCTTCGTTTTAGTGCCAACTTCAGAGCCTCACTGGCATCCACGATTACCAGCAAGGCCACAGCAGTCACACCCAGTCACTTCGAGATGTGGGGAAGCGGTAGAGTGGCTTACCTTTAATTCATGCACCTGCTATCCATTAGGGTAGCCCTCCTCAGCCGAGCCTCCGCCTTCCTTTCTACCTCCAGTTGGCTCCATTGCTGCCTGCTGCACTGGCTCACTGGATTGCGATACACCATACACCGATCACGGCACCGGGGAGTATATTCTGTGGTCCAGAGCCTACGCTGTGCTTGCAGCTCCGACGACTAGACTTAACCATCTAGTTTTTATGCAGCTCTTAAAATCTCTGATGTTAATAGATAATGAAACTGAGACAAAAATAGGTTAAGGCCTGATTTAGAGATGAGTGGTAGCAGAAAATCTGATGATTTGTTGAGGAAGTGGTATGTTCTTTTTTGAAGGATTCTAGGACAGTGAAGTATTCACTGGCAGAAGTACCCCTGCCACAGGGATATTATTATGGAAGTATTCCTGTGTGCGAGAATTCTTCATCAGAGCAAACAGCACTTCTTCCATATTCTTATCACTGAACTCTAAATCAGTCCTTCCTGGTTTAATTTAGAATTTGAAAGTAACAGGAAATCCTCTATTTTGTAGAGGAAGTGCTAAATCTGAGAAGAATCCACAGATGGATTTTCCTCCATCATAGGGATATTAGGGAGAACTCATCACTGGAATTTTCCCTATACTACGTTATGTATGGTGGGGAAAAGTCTACTGGGGGATTTTTCTGCAGACTTGGCACTAGCATTTTTCTGCAGACTTGGCACAAGCATATTTTCTGTACATCAAGTGTCTGATTTAGTTGGGGAGTAATGAGAAATCCATTGACTTGATGAGAATGTTGCAAGTCTTTGGTTGGAAAATTCTCAGGCGGACAATAACTTCTTCAGTAAAACGGTGGATTTTCTGACACCACCAAATTATAAATTAGGCCCAAAAGAATTTGCCCTTAATCCCACATTGCAAATCGGGAAGCTGAGAACATAAACCATGATGCAGATTTACTAATTTATGGCTCAATGCAGTGCAACGAAGAAACTTACTGCTCTGAGTTGCATCAATGGGAAAATATATGGTGCTCTCAGTGGCGGCTCACAGAGGGAGTGCTGCGGGGTGGTGGGGCGGGACGGGCTGAGTGGGGGGGTAGTGGAGTCGGACATTTGACGGGCAGGAGTAAGGTAAGTAAATAAAACTATTTACCTTGCACTCGCTGCATCGCCGGGTTGGCGATGCAGCGAGCGCAAGGTAAATAGTTTTATTTATTTATTTACTTACCTTACTCCTGCCCGTCGTATGTCCAACTCCACTACCCCACCACCCAGCCCCTCTGTGAAGTTCAATAAAAATAAGATGACTCTGTTGTAGCTGTATCCAAGTTCCAGGTTTATTCTTAGGAAATAGTTACAGGAGTTGAAGTAGGATAAACAGCATATTAATCCAAGTATGTATGTACAGGATAGTAAGCCGCACCGGGAGCAGCAACCCTGCTGCTCAGCCTACATAGATAAACTGACTGATACACTTGAACATACACAGAGTCAACATTCCATGACATCACAGAGACTGGCTGAGCAGCAAAGTACAGGACACAAAGAAAGGACAGAGTAGAGAAGAAGGCAAGATACCACATATCTCCCTCCCTAACGGAGACAATAAAAACTAAGGAAGCGAGTGGTAAGAAAGAGAGCACAGAAAACAGAAGAGAAAAGAATACAAGAGCCAAAACACACACACCCCCTTTCCACAGCAAGGAAAAGTGTTTCATAATATAAAACAAAAAGAAATGGGTTTAAGCTCAGTAAAATGTCCCATAACCCAGAACAACCAAAAGAATGGTGCACAACAATAAATGCAAATAATAAGAGAAAAGCCTCACTTAAAGTGGTTTCAGTCCACCACCGGACAAAAACAAATGGAAAGATGGAGCGAACGTGCTCCGTAAACCATCACTTGAAAACGCAAGCAATGATGAGAGCGTAAGGTGCTCCCGCAACGAGCTAAAAAATTATGCTCACAACAAGTCACTTAAAATAAAGATTTACCACTACAATAGTTTGGGACGCATGCAAAACGCAATCCCACCACTAGAAAGCGTAAAAAGAGTTGGGCAACTTAATGGCCCATCACAAGAAAGCGTAAACTGAATTGAGCACCCAAATGGCTCAGCACATTTAAATAGAATTGAGTACCTGAATGACTCAGCACAAATAAATAGGTTTGAGCACCGTAATGGCTCAGCACCAGCATGCGTAAACAAAATAGCACAATAGTTTAGGATGCCCTGCACAAAGCAATCCCAGCACAAACAGAATTGAGCACCTTAATGGCTCAGCACAACAGCATGCCTAAACAAAATAGCACAATAGTTTAGGATGCATGCAAAAAGCCATCCCAGCACAAACAGAATTGAGCACCTTAATGGCTCAGCACAATAGTTTAGGATGCCCTGCACAAAGCAATCCCAGCACAAACAGAATTGAGCACCTTAATGGCTCAGCACAACAGCATGCCTAAACAAAATAGCACAATAGTTTAGGATGCATGCAAAAAGCCATCCCAGCACAAACAGAATTGAGCACCTTAATGGCTCAGCACAATAGTTTAGGATGCCCTGCACAAAGCAAACCCAGCACTTTTTAAAGAAACACTGCAAAATGACCTTGTGAGGTAAATAGCCCACACAAGAAAATACATGTAATGACATTGGCATTTGCAGTTTAGGATGCAATAAAATTAGCAACTGTAGCACATGGCAATACAAAAAAAACATGATAAAATAAGAACATACAATTTAAACTCATCATGGCTCCGCACAAGTAAATAGATTGGATACCATAGTAGCCTCAACACTAGCAAGCATAAAAAAATATTACATAAGCAGATTTCAAATTTAGTGAAACATAGTAAACGTCTAGCATATAAGCAAGAGAGATAAGCATCATAAGAATAAAATAAGGAGTACATTAGACAAAAATACAGTATAGATAAAGGATAGGAGAAATAAGAATAAATGCACTTTTAACTCTTCAGATAAAAGGAACACTGTAATGCCGTGCAGAATAAACATTTAAAACGTACATTAGGTGTGTGTGCCACCGCAGATTAATAGGGATAGTGACACGTCTAAAGAAGGCACAATCTTTGTTGGAAAGTCATGAAGGTGTGCACATCACTGTGTGCAATTGGCGCTGAAGAAAGTACACTAGGAACGCCAAAGAATGAGAAGATTAGTAAGGTAAATACCATTATAGCAAGGAAGTTGGAGACACTCCGTGAACAATCCAGGCAATAAAACTTTGTTGCCAGGATACCAGGTAGCAAAAACCTAAATAAAAATGGCCGCTACGTAAGGTCACGCTGCTTGACCTCGTGCGATGACGAGTGCTTGTACCATAAGCTCGTGGTTGTGTTCCATGGACTTGAGGAGGAAGACGTCATGGAGGAGCTCAAGATGGGGCTCGAGAAGGATGATTCTTCGAACGCCAGAGCTACTTGAAAGATGCAGATAGAGGGGAGATTTACCAACCGTCACTCAAACTGGTAAGAGTATTGTTGATTCTAAATACTATAAGCAATGCTCTTCAGACACAGTTCCACTCGTTGCAAAGTCAGAAAAAGCGATATCCTTCAAAGCCAGAAAAGCAATATCCATAAATTGCTAAGATGCCATAGCAAACTGTAAGAGTACTGTTCTGTACTTTTCACTTCAAGTAAATGCCCGTCTGAAGGAATACACATAACTTTCATCACAAAACGAAAACATCCAAACGCAGTAGTGGGACTGTAGAAGTGATGCAGGCACACTCGTTCACAGGTTAGCAGGATGGCTCACTGGCAGTAGACTGGGTCGTCCTTTAAGTGTGAGCCAGGTTGATTCAGCAAGAGTTAAACAATGCTTAGTTAGCACAAGTCCTTGTTGACGCTAAATTAATTATCATTAGGCAGTGTCGGATCACATGCCCTGGGCTGAGGCTGTCAAGACACGGACTCCCATGCAGTCCAAGTAGCGCTTTTGTAAGTAGAAAGTTTTTGAACACCAGGTTGGCACAAATAGCAAAGACAGAGGATAGTCCGCAGCAGAACAGTCACAAGTAAGCTGACTCACCAGCAGTAGACTAGGTAGTCCTATAAGTATGTTGCAGGTAATTTAGAAGTAAGGTAATGCTCTGGGTTGAGACTGTCCGTTGGAACCAGACACCGGTGGGGCACCCAGACGCAAGAAAGTAATTTTTAAACGTTTCACTTCTTGTCTTTAGTTGCAAAGATGATCTCTTTAAGTTCAGTGAAGTCCTTTTTCTCTCAAATGGGTCCTTTTTCAGCTCGTCGCCAGTGTGAAATCTTAAAGGAGGATGCAAATCTGGTTGTAGCTGTATCCAGGATGTAGATTTATTTACAGGATGAAGTTACAGGATATGCAGCATTGTAATCCAAAGTAATCAGGTAAATGATGGAAAGCCCCACCGGGAGCAGCAGCCCTGCTGCTCAGCCTACATAGATGAACTGACAGATACACTTGAACATACACAGAGGCAACATTCCATGACATCACAGAGACTGGCTGAGCAGCAAAGTACAGGACACAAAGAAAGGACAGAGTAGAGAAGAAGGCAAGACACCACACCCTCCCCCGCCCCACCACACCGCCCGCAGCACTCCCTCTGCGAGCCGCCACTGGGTGCTCTTTTTCTCTCCCCCAGTGCTGGTGCACTTTATGCTACCATGCGCCAATGTAAAACCTTTCCACCATCGTCCAAGGGTGCGTGTCTGTCAAGGATAGGTTTTGTACTGGAAGGAAACCCTTATAGTACCAAAACGTTGCTTAGATAATGTGTGGTGTACAGTGCAGCACACGTTCAAAAATGGAAAAGTTTAAAGAAAAGAAAGCTTTTCTCAAACCTTACATCAGCCTTGAGGAGCGGTGAGGTTTTAGCTTTGTTAATAGATAGGGATTTACGTTAAAATCCATTGGTGGTTGGATGGGAATGCCCATGTGTCACCCATGGAAAGTCCCCTTGATGAAAAGGAGTTAGAAGTAGCGCAAAGTAGCACATAGCACTACTTTATGTTACTTTAGGCAATGTTCCAACGCAAATCAGGATTTTGTGCTGGGATTGAGTGACACAAACTGGGTCAAAGGGTTGATATATTTCTCCCCATGTGTCATTGTTACACATCATAGTCAAAACTTACCTAGTCAACCACTTTCCTTCACTTTGTGTATTTAGTTGTTTGTGATTAATTCAAAGGCCTAGACCAAATCCATGCACTACAAAAACGCTTGTTAAAGACACAAAAATAACTTCATTAAAAAGAAAGCATACGCTGTTGAGGAGTAAATGCTTCAAGAAAAAAATCCAAAATTAACATTTGAAACACATATCTGTTTGTGAATTGTTTGTAATGTATTGGTTTGAGTGTTATAAGTTATTATGATTTTATTTGCAAATACTTGTAATATATTTAAATAGTATATTTCATTATTTTTAATTTCTTTTATTTATTGGCAACTTGTTGAGTTTGTAGCGAACTATGGTAGGAGGTGTTTTTACTGATCTATTATGTAATATTTTATAAATTGTTAATTCATTTACTACATATTAATTGGCTAAATAGATTATTAATTATGCATATTAAGTGATTATTTTATATACATAAATGTTTAATTTTTATGGGTAAAGGTTTGTGCATTTTTAATATATTAATGTTATAATTTGGGTTAGAATTGTAAATATTTCTTCCCTTGTTTTCAAGTTGTACCTATTTTTATTATTGTTTGCAGGATTTGTTTACAGAATATTTGTGAATATTTTGCCAGTATTGTATTATTTTAATTTTGTTGTTTATGTTTTCTGTTATACTTCTGTAGATATATGTTTTGTTATTTGATTTTAAAGTACAGATTTATTTTAATTGTATATATTTTTATTTCTATTTTCTTTATTTTCTTTTATTGTATGAGTAACATTGCATTTAGTAATGTGCATGTTTACATTTAATTTTAATAAGTTAGAATTATATTCAACATAATTAATTTTAATAATGTATTTATTTTACATATATATTCTGTTGTATGTAACGTAAGGTATTAGTATACTTTGATCGTCAGTATGTTTTGAATAATTGTATATGTTTACATATTAATTTTCATATACTTTATTTGCATTTATTTTAAAGTTAAATACATATGTTTTTGAGCTATTAAGCTTATCTATATATTTTCCGTTATTATATATATATATATATATATATATATATATATATATATATATATATATATATATATATATATATATATATCCAGAAGAAATCCCGATAATGGCAAACTTCGTAAGAAGCGGGCTTGGACTCCAAATGATGCGGTGCAAAAAATGATAGATGTATTACATTTTAGTTTAATTGTGTATATGTATGTTTATATATATATATATATATATTGCAATTTTTTTAAAGTTATTTTTTTCTTATGTATGTAATGTTTGCATTTTTGTCCACAATATTTTTAAATCAATATTGTACTTTACGTAGCAAGTATGTAAAGTAAATTTTTTGTCCTCTATATTTTCTCCAAAATATTTTTGTATTGCAATATTTTTTACCACAATATTATGCCAGAAAAGCTATCCTCCATCCTAGTAGTCATCAACTTAGTGTCTGCTTGCTGTTGCTCCACTGAGGTTTTAAGGGTTTTCAGAGCATTTGAGTTGTCCTTTGCTGATCTTTGCATATTGCCCACTATTCCCCCCAAAAGTCAGCTCTCAGGACATTAACTTCAGTGGTGGACACATCAATCTTTTGCTCTGAGGCTGTTCTAGACTCTTTTATCACCTCTACTAATTCCACCATTGATGGTTGAGGAGGTTGCAATAGTCTTGCAGTCATATCTAGTTGTGCTGCGGCTGGTAGGCTCCTCTTCCATGCCCCATTCTTTAACACTAAAGTATACAAAAAGTGATGGATGGAATGCTTGAATTATTCTCAGCCACTAGTAATTACTAGGGCCGCATCCCAGTCCATTGTTACTTTGCACACCATGCCACCTCAGTTTAGACCCAGCTATACACAAATCAGTTTTGACCCTGCTCCAATGGGAACAGTCCAGCCTGAACTGCCAGGACAGGTCTTCCTTGAACCGGAAAACAAGCAACCCAGGAACAGTTTTGCTTCTATTGGAGCTCATCAGCCAGGTATAGCTTGGTTTCATATATTCAGGAGAAACCATGTTTATAGCTTAGCTCATGATATGATGTAAGGTATTAAGGTTACTATCCATTCTCACTTCTATAATATTGACCATTTTGATCCACATCGTTATAACCTACGAAAACTAGTTGATCCTTCTTTTGTGGGTTCTCCTCTCAAAAGAAAACAACCTATACATGTTAGATTGAGATCGGCCATTACTGTTGCGTAAATCATGGGACAACATCAGTGAGGTGAGCTGGACAGCACTTACAGCGTAAAGAGGAGGCTGAATAAAGTGACTGTATAACCCTAAATTCCTCCTTCTCCTTAGTCACTAAATGCATGCAATCTAGGGGCTCAAAAGTCAGATAAAATCACCTCCTATCATGATAGATGCCTTCTCACTGAGGCTGGATAATGATGATTCAAAATAATTAGCATTGGTGACTGTGGTATCCTGGGAACATAGTTCGGTAGAATGTTTGGTTTCAGTTTCTTATGCGGTTGACAGCAGGAGGGAGCAGCAGAGGGCTTTTGATGGTTGGGCTCTTTTGATGGAAACCTACTAATAAACCAGTGGATTATACTTTCTTGGTGTTGGCTACATCTTTACATTGGCGATTTGCGGAGCATAAATCCAAATTTTAAGACCTCAACATCTTTATTTTGAATACCTGTCAGCAAACCTTCTTTGAAACTGACAAGGTTAGGGGTGAACTGGCAACATCAGGTCAGTTAACTTATAGTCTTTACAATTTGCCTGACGGCTAATCTCATCCTGCACTGCTTGCGTTCACTGATGGGGCCTTTTCAATCATTTATTTGTTGACCATTTTGAACTGCTTTTTTTTATTTAAAAAAATGTTTGTCTACATGCTGCTTGACCACGCGCCCCTTTCACAAACTTCAATGTGTACCTGAGCAACGACAAACTGCCCAACCATTCGTGCCCATTGGAGACTAGGTGCTAGGCTCGGCCTCTGCCATGACAGGGCAAGTCTCCGGTCGCGAACTTGGACCGTGATGGGATTGGTCTCTTCCAGTACTGCGCGAACCTCAATTCATGAAATAAGACTGGCATCACCAGGGTTGTATGAGACTTCAGTTGTTAGCTCAGTCATCATGCTTAGTCACACTGGAATGAAAGACGTGTGGTGTCATTATGCTCCTGTCAACCATTTTGATTTGGGAAAGACTGACTTTGAACTTTCTTTACGTGATGTCATCATGCAGCAGTGACAGCCATCTTAGATTCGGACCACCAGTTTAACACTCAATCTCAAATTTTATTTTCTTCTGCTTGTCTACATTCAAAGCCCTTAAATAAAAGAAGAGATACTTTTCCATGGTAGATGGTGTTCTATCATTTATATCTTTGCAGGTATGACTGAGATACAGTATCAAATCGGATACCGTTGTGCCAGCTTTTCATTTGAGCGTATCTTTCTATTTATTTTTTTAAATTATTTACACTAGTACGTTTTTTCCCTAATGATACAAAATGTTACTGCACCTCTGTTTTTCTCTCTCAGCTGTTTGAACCTCCCATACCATGGCTGAGGTAGAAAAAAGATTTTAATCATTATGCAAGGGTATGTGGCACTTCACTATGTGCTGAATGGAAAATGTCTCTGTTACTACATTTTTAGACACTGAAGGTCAGGAGATTTTGAACAGCTTCCTGATCTTTCTCCTGATGATGCTTCAAATTTGAATGAATGTGAAAAATGTTTAAACCAATTGAATTTATACTATCTACCTAAAATTATTTCAGTTTTAGAACGCTACCATTTTGGCAAAATAATGCAAAGATCAGGAGAATCTGTGGAAGAATACATATCTGAGTTAAAGAGATTTGCCTCTACATTTAATTTTGGTGCATCAACTGAAGAACGTTTATGTGACCAATTTATGTTCTGATGTACATTAGGTAAAGCAAGGGAAAGTTTTTGATGGAAAGCCTACTAAGCTCTCAGCCTATTTTCGGGGAATAATAGAATTTGGAAGAAGGATGATCCCAGGGAAAATGTATGTGTCCGTTAAAGGGGGTTCTATCATAAGCTAGTTTCACCAAAGAGATCTCTTTGTGTGTTGTCAGGAATCAAGCCACCTGTCTAGTGCTAGGGGTAGGATTATGAGGACGCACGTAAAGAATAACATTAAGAAGGCTGGAATTTAGAGATGACCCCTTACTCCACGAGAGGCAATCAGGAAGATGACACTTTGCTACGGTCCCTAGGGCACGTAAAACGACGTGGCCGGAAGAAACCGACGCTTGGCTTACTGCTATGCTCCCGTGATCTCGACCCCTTTTAGAGACTGTGTTCCTGGCGTCCGTAGCTGCTCTCTGAAGTCGGAATCCTACGTCGTGTCAAGACTATAGATCTGTCCCTACCTGGAGTCATGAGTTATTGTGTTAGCACTCGTGCTTCCAGCCCTGCGAGTCCTTGTCTTTTTGTCCCGTCCGTTTTCCTGAGATGTCCTTTCCCTCCCTGTTTTTGATCTTACTACACTCTGGTGCAGTCTACCCCTCATTTGTGCAGTAGGGCTCTGCGGTCCCCACACCTTCGTGAACCCCTCCCCCGCCTCAGTGTTCCTTTCTGTGATTAACGGTCTGCGTTGTGGGTTAATGATTCACCGCTGTGCATTTTATTGAGCGCACGGACCTACGTGCAACGCTCCTCTTCAGGCAAAATCTCTCACTCCTTTTTTCACTTGTTGGACACCTGACTTTTAGATATTCCTGTGTTACCAAAGAGGGGGAACCTAGGGCCTTTATCTAGGTCCAGCATACAGGCCCGTAACTAAGTTTAAACAAAAGTGGTATGCAGTTCCTATTGAGAGTTGCAGGTCATTATGTTTGTTCGAAAGTACACAAAATAGTGTTCAATCAAAAAGCAGGAGGTCTTGTTGTATAAGTTTTACCAAAGGAAGGGAAAGATGGTATAAGACGTATGTCAGTGTTAGAGAATTATCTACCACATGAATTATGGTAGATACATCACTAATAGCACATATATGCATCTAACTACCACTCCATCCCTTGTTGGTTACGAACTTAGGAGTATCCAGTAATCAATTACCTATAGTGCACACTGGTCATATAACAGTAATTGTTTCCTGTACCAGAGTGGCATTCCATACTTGTGGGACAGCTTAGACTCTGCTATAACCATACTGCATCGAGGTTATCACCACCATCATATAAGTGAGGTTCCAACATGGCGCTCAAAGTTTCCTTCTTATAAACCGCACATGACCATTTCTATGCCTCCACGAGCTAGAATTGTGGTAGATAATTCTCTAACACTGACATACGTCTTATACCATCTTTCCCTTCCTTTGGTAAAACTTATACAACAAGACCCATTAATAACCACCAACTATTGTATATTGGCTACATGTAAGTAAATTCTATGTTAATCACTATGTTACTCCCGATCCGTGGAATAAATTGAGCTTTGCTAGTATCTAGTTGCCACTAATTAAGCAATACCACAATTTGTGAGTATTCAAGTATGGCACCCATAGTCACGGTTGACCTGCTCATCTTAACGTACAGTATCGACAGTGGTGATCATTCCAATATGGCGCCCGATACCACGGGCAGCACTCTAGCCTTTTCCCATGGCACGGACCGGAAGTCCCGCCTCTCGTATGGCCGACCGGCGGTATAATTAACCAGGTCGGCTGGAATACGGTATCACCCGGGCCGGCAGAGTGAGGGGTAGGACGACCGTCTATCCACTGGAATTCTCGCTGTGAGTATTGCAAGGAAACGGGATATGCCAAGGGGGATCTGACTCGCACAGGGCACCTTCTATTGTTAGGTAACTTCTCACGTCCGATATAGGTAGCATTACCCTACTGCGGGTTTATGAGGAGTACACGAGACCGCCAGCCCTTGACGTGTCTTCAGCCAGGATCGCGTGGGCTAAAATAGATACAATTAAGTGACCACGAGCGGTTACTTGTGAATCATACAACCCCTGTGTGGTGGAACGGCGCCTTCACGAACGGTGACCAATATATGTGGGCACTTTTCTTCTGTTTGGGGGCGTGCCTCGGGTATTTCATCCTCGGCGCTGGCCTGTGGCAACCGGATACCAACCTCCCGTTGGCCTCCCTGGGGCCATCGGTTCGCGCTTTAGGGGGTTGCCTGGGGCATGTTTGCTCTTACAGTGGATCGGTTTACGTTAGTTCCTTTCTAGATGTAGGAGCTTTGTGTGTGATGACCTTCACCTTGGGGGCCATCATTGTTGTGATCATACCACTGACCTGATATCTGTTTACTGGAAACTGTGCCTGTATGTCCATATTTTTACTCTCCTGAATTTTGCTATTTACTAGGACACTACACCTTTAGTGTCTACACCTGCCGGTACACGATGCCGTGCTTAGTGACCCAAATAGGGTGAGTTACACTACTGTGCCCGATTTTCAAGGCACCTTTTTATCACTGCTGCTGCGTTGCAATGCTGGTTTTTAATGTAACTGTTTCATTTCTGACGCATGATCACAATCACTTGTGTGTGAAGCATGCGTTTATTGCACCTTAGGATATTTGGTGCACCTACATCATTGTATATAAAAATGTTATACTATGATCTAGTAACTTTTATGAATCTTTCTTGTTGCAGGCTATGTTGTAGATCTACAGGTACCACTTTTTAGGGTGCTGTATGGGTGGTCACGACTTCTTTGACACGTAGCTCGGACCACCACCAAAAGTGTAGGTAGATCTCACTTAGGTCCTGAGGAATTGCCATCAAATTGATAAACAGGCAAGAAACATGTTGACCCGAACCACTAGCGCATAATCCCGCAACCTTAGAGCGGGCTTGCGCACTTCTCTCTTTTTAACCAGGTTAGTGGCCACATTGTCATTAAAATTATCTTGAGTGGACCACTATTTCCTGTTTTACTTCACATCCCTTAACACAACACCTACACTGATATAGGGCCCTCACATGCACTACACCCAACGGCGCAAAGGAATAAAGATCTCCGCCAAGAAGGCCCCATCTCGGGTGCCGATCGGGTATTGCACTGCCGACCCGATAAGGAGCAGACCCGATGATGAAGCAAGACACCTAGCTGGCTGGGTGTGTGAGGGTCTTTTTCCGAAAGGAGGAAATCATCCTCCTGCTTTTTGATTGAACACTATTTTGTGTACTTTCGAACAAACATAATGACCTGCAACTCTCAATAGGAACTGCATACCACTTTTGTTTAATTTTAGATATTCCTGCCTCGTGTCACTTTTTTGTCAGTTTCAATTGGACTTCAACTTTATTAAACTGACAGGAATTACCTTAAGTTCATTTGGAGAAGCTTTTATTTGGACTGGCGCTGTTCTGGATGTTTTGCTTTATTGAGACAAGCGCCCTAATAAGGAGTGACGATAACTCCTTCCCCAAAGAACCCTTGAGTTCGCCTCGTACACTCGCTGGCTGGTAAGTGGGTGTACTCTTGTTTCTTGACTTGTTTGCATGCATTCTCATAAAACACACTAGTACATTATATGTCATCATAATCTGATTTATATTTATTTTGCAGCTCCTTGAGTCTGTTGACGATCCTCCAGGGGTGGCCGGTTACACCTAGAGGAGAAGAGTGGGGTTCACTCTGTATTATTTCTCCTCACCTTTTGGGGGCAGTAGTCTGTGACGGGAGTATATTTCATTCCGCTAGACTCTGCCTTCGGGGGGTGTGGGGAAGTTATCTTCGCTCCTGTGGAACTCCTGACACCCTTACCTAACCAACAAGGGTGTGACGCAACAGAAAGCCAAGCCCACGAATTGTGTTCCACCCGAGCGAAGATGAACTTAGAGGGTGATAGGTCTCCCTTAGACT
This sequence comes from Calotriton arnoldi, assembly GCA_963921515.1. Classification (NCBI taxonomy): domain Eukaryota; kingdom Metazoa; phylum Chordata; class Amphibia; order Caudata; family Salamandridae; genus Calotriton; species Calotriton arnoldi. The sequence goes on from CAWUFW010020152.1 coordinate 61,380, forward strand.
CTGACTTACATAGTCCCTCGATGGCAGACCTTACAGCAGCATTATTAGACCTACAGACAGAGGTGGGGAGATTAAGGTCTGAAAACCAACGCCTCCATGCAGAAGTAGATCAGATGAAAGCCCAGAATCCTTTAGATAGTAGAAACCCAGGAACCACTCCCAAGAGTAGAAAGAGTTATATCCAGCCTGCCCGTTTCTCAGTACCATCCCATAGTATTGGGGCTTCCACGAAAGAAGAAGGCACCGTTCCTCCGGTACATTTCACGGTACATACCCCTAGTCCGGTCCCCTTAGCAATGCCTGAAAGGTTCAACGGTGATAGCTCCAAGTATAGTATTTTTATGAATCAATGCCACCTACAATTTCTATGTAAAGCAGCTGCCTTCCCTGATGATGCTGCCAAGGTGGCCTTTGTCATTTCTTATCTAGTTGGTAACGCAGCAGATTGGGCTGTCCCGCTAGTAGAGAACAATGATCCCTTGTTGTATGATTTTTCTCAGTTCCAAAATAAGATGAGAAGTCTTTTCTCCAAACACACCTTCATGCAAGCCAGTGACAATGCTCTCTTAAGTTTAAAACAGGGACCTAGAGATCTACTTTCCTACATTACTAGCTTCAATAGATTGGTAGCCGAAACACATTGGCTGGAAGAAAAGAGAACATCTCTTTTTTATAGGGGACTGGGGGACGAGCTCAAAGATCTGCTATCCCAAATCGTGGATCCTCCAGAAGACTGCCCTGCTTTCATCGACTTAGTGGTCAAATTGGATCATAGACTAAACGAGAGAAAGGGAGAAAAGAATCGGGGTGTTCCTTCTAGATTTCTGGTGGTCCGCCCTGAGAAAAAAGAGATCAAAGACAACAAAGACACATGTGAACCTATGCAGATTGGGGGAATAAGAGGACCTCTATCAACAGAAGAAAAAGACAAGAGGAGAAAAAATAATCTTTGTCTCTATTGCGGAAAGGGAGGTCACTTTGCGAGAGACTGCCTGGTAAAGCCCCGTGTGTCTACGAAGAGCTATGCCAACAGCGGATCTGGGGCTGCCTTGTCGGGAAACTAGATCACTTGGAGAAACACGAGACCAGTTCTTCAAGTGTTATGAATGCTAGGGTCTCCACAACCAGAGCAATTAGCGACCCTCCTCTACCCAAACATTTCACCTTAGCCGTCACATTGGTTATCTCATTACAAAACAGAAAACATTTGTCAATCCTCCTTGATTCCGGTGCCACAGGGAACTTCCTTGACATCCAACTGGCTCAGACACTAGGAATACAATTCGTGCAGAAAGCTCGACCTGAACCGGTGCGAGCAGTCGACGGTACAGAACTGTCCTCAGGGTTAATCACATATCAAACACCTCCGTTGATTATGGTTTGTAGTAATGGGCACTCGGAATCACTTGCCTTTGATCTTATTGATACACCTACCTTTGGTGCCATATTAGGCGTACCTTGGCTGCAAAAACATAACCCGCTCATTGATTGGGTGTCTCGGATGGTGACTTTGAGATCCCAACAATGCATACAATGCATACGCTGACCGCGGTGAGTGTCCGCAGAGGAACGCCCCAGGGGCCCGAGCCCGCCGTGATTCGGCTGCTGCGGGGTGTGAGGTTTTGTTGCTCCAGCCATTGTTTTGCTGCGTCTTTGACAGCGGGATGCCTGTGGCAGTGCCGCGGCGAGCTGGGGCTGGGCGGCCCCGCCGGGGGCGGTGTAACGGCGGCTGGCAACGGCGGCGGACTGCACTTCTCTCTCCCCCGCCAACCACAGCCCCAGAACCCGCAAGATGGTGGTGTCGGCCGAGATGTGCTGCTACTGCTTCGACGTCCTTCTCCTACCTGGCGGCCAAGACCTGGAACTCCCTCCCCACTCACCTTCGGCGAACCCAGGACCATCTCGCCTTCAGGAAGCAGCTCAAGACCTGGCTGTTCGAGCAGTAACTTACCCCCTCCCCCAGCGCCTTGAGACCCTCCCGGGTGAGTAGCGCGCTCTATAAATGCCGTGATTGATTGATTGACTGTCACCTGTACAGGGTGGGGGCGCCGTCAATGCAGCTCAGTGAGAGGTGTTTTCTCTCCCCCGTCACCCACCAGAGTTTGCCCTGAGCCTAGAGACTCATGCTTGCTGAGGATCGAGGTGAGCGGCCCCCCCCCTGCGCGAGGCAAAAGGCAAAATGGCGGCTCCCACAGCGCTGCCCACCGTGGTGGGTGTTGTGCCCCAGCGCCCTTTCAGGGTCTGCGTGCGCCTCGAGAGCCTAGGGACACCGGGGGTGAGTCCGACCCTTCCCTTTCCACAAAGCTCTGGTACTTGGCTCACTCTCGGTTTGGAAAAGGGGCCCAGGATGCCTGACCCCAACATGGCCGACACTGGTGACTCCTTCCCCCGTGCTGAACTTTTACCTACTCATCCCTCCCTGGACTATGCCTGACCTCAAGTGGACCTCCAGCTCTCGTTTTGCCGAACTTCAGACATTTCTCTTTGCTGGACTGCCTTATCTCTTTCTCCCCCTCAGGTCCCCCTCTTGCCAATCTCAGCCTCCGACTCTTCTCCCCCTCCCACCCCTCTCTACCCCCTTTGATGTTTCATTTCTCCGTTCACTCTGTTAATATGTAATTTTGAGTTGCCCAAGCCTAATCGCTGGTAAAATGTAATCATGAGTAAAGTCACTATTTGTGTATATATGCTTAGATATAACTCTAACCACTAGTATATGTAGTAGACCTTTGTACTTACTACCATTCCTAGGAGTTTAGCGTTTATCCGTTTGTATCTCTTCCTTGAGTGACTTTGCAACTTGTACATTTGCAATTTTTTTTTCTGTGTGCATCTCTTCCTTGTGTGATTCTACAATTCGTACATTTGCAATTTCTTTTTTTTTTCCTGCTTGTATTTCTTTCGTAACGCATGTAATTCAAAGTCCTTATGTAACGCTACTGGTTCTTTTGTAAAGCCCTCTGACGCAGGGGGGGAGGGTGCCGAACTTCAGACATTTCTCTTTGCTGGACTGCCTTATCTCTTTCTCCCTCTCAGGTCCCCCTCTCGCCAATCTCAGCCTCCGACTCTTCTCCCCCTCCCACCCCCACCGCTCTCTACCCCCTTTGATGTTTCATTTCGCCGTTCACTCTGTAAATATGTAATTTTGAGTTGCCCAAGCCTAATCGCTGGTAAAATGTAATCATGAGTAAAGTCACTTTTTGTGTATATATGCTTAGATATAACTCTAACCACTAGTATATGTAGTAGACCTTTGTACTTACTACCATTCCTAGGAGTTTAGCGTTTATCCGTTTGTATCTCTTCCTTGAGTGACTTTGCAACTTGTACATTTGCAATTTTTTTCTGCTTGTATTTCTTTTGGAACGCATGTAATCCAAAGTCCTTATGTAACGCTACTGGTTCTTTTGTAAAGCGCTCTGACACCTTTGGGTAATGTTCGCTATGTTCGCATTTCTTTTGTAACTCATGTAATTCAAAGTCCTTATGTAACGCAACTGGTTCTTTTGTAAAGCGCTCTGACACCTTTGGGTAATGTTCGCGCTATATAAAATCGCATTAAATAAATAAAATAAAATAAAAATACTGCATTGCTATAAGGACACGAGTGAATGGAACCAACCAGTATGTTGTGCCTTGAACACGACGACCGACACGCCTAACCTTCCTTCCTGCTATCACGACTTTATGGAAGTATTTGATGAAGCAAAGGCCACAGCACTCCCTCCTCATCGCAGCTATGATTGCCGGATTGACCTTAGCCCAGGAGCCGAATTACCGGTTAGTCGCGTGTATGCACTGACCGCACCTGAAACTGAATACTTAAGAAAATATTTGGACGAGATGTTGGCAAAAGGATTTATTAGACACTCCAGCTCTCCGGTCTCCTCGCCTCTGTTCTTCATTCCCAACAGAGAAGGAGGATTGCGCGCTTGCCTGGATTATCGCGCTCTTAATAAAGTGACTGTGAAGAACAAATACCCCCTTCCTCTCATTTCTGTATTACTGGACCAGGTACGAGGAGCGAAAATATTCACCAAGATTGACCTGAGGGGAGCTTATCATCTGATCAGAATTAAAGAAGGAGATGAATGGAAAACGGCGTTTCGCACTAAATTCGGTCTCTTCGAATACTGCGTGATGCCGTTCGGCCTGTGCAATGCCCCTGCGGCATTTCAGTTCTTTGTGAATGAAATACTTCGTGAATACCTGGATATTTTCGTCATTGTGTATATAGACGATATTTTGATATACTCCAAAACTGAACAGGAACATGTGGGGCATGTAAAGAAAATACTACAAAAACTAAAAGAGAACCACTTGTTTGCCAAGCTAGACAAAAGCTTCTTTCATACCACCCAGGTAGACTTTCTTGGTTTTGTAATCACTCCACAAGGAGTTCACATGGATCCTAAAAAGATAAACACGATAGTGAACTGGCCCAGCCCCAATACCGTAAAAGAAGTACAATCTTTTATTGGATTCGCAAACTTTTATCGACGGTTTATAGATCATTTCTCTGATCTACTGGCACCCATCACCAAACTCCTCCGCAAGGGTGTATCATTTGTTTGGTCTGATGAAGCTGAACGATCGTTCACAACGCTGAAAGAAAGATTCACTACAGCGCCTATCATCAAACACGCTGACAACACCCTGCCTTTCTTTGTAGAAGCTGATGCGTCACAACACGCCGTGGGAGGGGTTTTATCCCAAAGAGATCCGGAAACTGGAAGAATACATCCCGTGGCTTACTTCTCGAAAACCCTGTTACCAGCAGAACAGAATTATACTATTGGAGAACGGGAACTGCTGGCAATCAAACTGGCATTCCAGGAGTGGAGGCATTTCTTGTTGGGTTCTCCTCATCTCATCACCATTTACTCCGACCACAGAAACCTACAATTTTTTAGATCTGCTCGAGCCCTCACCCCCCGACAAATGAGATGGGTCTCGTTTTTAGCGAGTACGATTTTCTGATCACTTATCGGCCGGGACCCCAACATGGCAAAGCAGATGCCTTATCTAGGTTAGGTCCTGATACAACGGCTGGTCCTGATATTCCTCCTCCTATAATATCCATCGATAAAATCATTGGACTAGGGGATGTCAGAAGCACTCCAGAGGAGACATTCTTAGATAAACTGATGGACGCCTGTACAAATATTCCTCTATCCCAGTGGAAAAAGAATCCTGCGAATCATGTGAATCAGGGGTTATATTATCATGAAAACAAATTATACGTACCTACTCCTTCGTTGCAGCTTCAAGTCATGAAATGGTGCCATAACAGTGCTCTTGCTGGACATCCAGGAGGTGATAAAACTCTACAGACCTGCCTTAGATGGTTCTGGTGGGAGGGGATGAGTAAAGATGTAACTGCCTTTGTCAAGGCTTGCACTGTTTGTTCGAGACAAAAATCTCTACATAGTTCTCCTGCCGGGTTACTAAGACCCACTTCTATTCCCCCCGCACCCTGGCATTCAATCAGCATGGACTTTATTACAGATCTCCCTTGCAGTCACGGACACAACACAATATTCGTTGTAGTAGACATGCTCTCAAAGATGGCCCATTTTATCCCTCTGAAAAAACTACCCTCGTCTAGTGAACTAGTACAGGTGTTCCTTAACCATATAGTGCGCTTACACGGACTTCCTTCCATCATAATTTCTGACAGAGGTTCGCAGTTCGTGTCGAGATTCTGGAAAGGCATGTGCACTGCTTTGGGGATAGATCATAGATTGTCCACCTCATACCACCCTCAGACTGATGGGCAAACAGAGCGTACCAACCAACCATTAGAACAGTTCTTGCGTTGTCTCCTAACCACCATAACCAGTGAATGGGTGCAAGCGCTTCCTCTAGCAGAGTTTTCATATAACAACACTACACACTCCTCTACTGGTATCTCACCTTTTTACTTTTCTTACGCACATCACCCTCGTTTTCTTCCTTGTACACTACCTCCTGTACTGAACGATATCCCTGCAGTTAAAGATCACCATGAATCTCTTTTGGCCACATGGGAAGTCGCTAAAAAAGAATTCCAAAGAGCCAAAGAAGCCATGAAGGAACAGGCGGATAAACATCGTAGCCTGGAACCTAACTATGAGGTAGGAGAAAAAGTCTGGTTATCAACTAGAAACCTACGCTTAGAGGGCCCCAGAAAGTTACAGCCTCGCTTCATAGGACCATATACAGTGCAGAAAGTACTAACACCCATCACCTTAAAATTAGAACTTCCCCCTGAAATGAAGATCCACCCCGTCTTCCATAGCTCCTTGATAAAAAGTACACTCCCTCCCTAGAACCAGAAGTACCCCCTCCTCCTGTACTGGTGAATGGGGAAAGAGAATACGAAGTGAACCGAATCTTGGATTCTCGAAGATACAGGGGAAAGTTACAGTATCTCATTGACTGGGTAGGATACTCCCCTGAAGATCGGTCCTGGGAACCTGCTGATCATGTTCATGCACCTCTCTTGGTGCGCAGGTTTCATGCCCTTCATCCATCCAAACCTCGCCCTGTAATTAGGCCTTTGGGTGGGAGAACTGTCAGGAATCAAGCCACCTGTCTAGTGCTAGGGGTAGGATTATGAGGACGCACGTAAAGAATAACATTAAGAAGGCTGGAATTTAGAGATGACCCCTTACTCCACGAGAGGCAATCGGGAAGATGACACTTTGCTACGGTCCCTAGGGCACGTAAAACGACGTGGCCGGAAGAAACCGACGCTTGGCTTACTGCTATGCTCCCGTGATCTCGACCCCTTTTAGAGACTGTGTTCCTGGCGTCCGTAGCTGCTCTCTGAAGTCGGAATCCTACGTCGTGTCAAGACTATAGATCTGTCCCCACCTGGAGTCGTGAGTTATTGTGTTAGCACTCGTGCTTCCAGCCCTGCGAGTCCTTGTCTTTTTGTCCCGTCCGTTTTCCTGAGATGTCCTTTCCCTCCCTGTTTTTGATCTTACTACACTCTGGTGCAGTCTACCCCTCATTTGTGCAGTAGGGCTCTGCGGTCCCCACACCTTCGTGAACCCCTCCCCCGCCCCAGTGTTCCTTTCTGTGATTAACGGTCTGCGTTGTGGGTTAATGATTCACCGCTGTGCATTTTATTGAGCGCACGGACCTACGTGCAACGCTCCTCTTCAGGCAAAATCTCTCGCTCCTTTTTTCACTTGTTGGACACCTGACTTTTAGATATTCCTGCCTCGTGTCACTTTTTTGTCAGTTTCAATTGGACTTCAACTTTATTAAGCTGACAGGAATTACCTTAAGTTCATTTGGAGAAGCTTTTATTTGGACTGGCGCTGTTCTGGATGTTTTGCTTTATTGAGACAAGCGCCCTATTAAGGAGTGACGATAACTCCTTCCCCAAAGAACCCTTGAGTTCGCCTCGTACACTCGCTGGCTGGTAAGTGGGTGTACTCTTGTTTCTTGACTTGTTTGCGTGCATTCTCATAAAACACACTAGTACATTATATGTCATCATAATCTGATTTATATTTATTTTGCAGCTCCTTGAGTCTGTTGACGATCCTCCAGGGGTGGCCGGTTACACCTAGAGGAGAAGAGTGGGGTTCACTCTGTATTATTTCTCCTCACCTTTTGGGGGCAGTAGTCTGTGACGGGAGTATATTTCATTCCGCTAGACTCTGCCTTCGGGGGGTGTGGGGAAGTTATCTTCGCTCCTGTGGAACTCCTGACACCCTTACCTAACCAACAAGGGTGTGACGCAACATGTGTCTTGATCCCAATGAGGAACCTTCTGTAAGAGTAAGGGAAAGTGTTTGTGATTCAAAGTTCTGTTAATGCACCCTTGTATAAAAAGTATGTTCCCAGAAGCTTTTTAGAAAGGGCTTAAGTTATTTGAGGAAATATCTTCATTATATAAAACTCAACCCTGGATCATTCCTAAGGTAGGAAAGGTCAGGACGTCCCTGTTATGGTGAAGGAGGCCATAAAACATGAATTGGATAAAGTCAAAGAAAATGGGTTAACCAGGACGTAGAGGCCACTGATTGGCTACTCCTGTAGTTATGGCACGTAAGGCCAATGGAGAAGAAAAGTTAGGCTTAGATCTCAGAGAGCTTAATAAGTCTGTTGTAGTTGATCATTATCCCTTACCCAATAACATGGAGAGGTTATGCTTATTGGGTGGTGTCACATATTTTTCTTCCCTGGATTTTTTATCCGCATATCACCAGATTAGGCTACACCCATAGTTTCAGGAGTCAACTTAGTTTGTCACGCCTTTTGGTACTTACAAGTTTGTGAGAATACCATTTGGTCGTATTTTAGCAGCATCTGTTTTTCAAAGGGCTGTGGAAAGTGTTTTAAAAGGAATATATGGATTTAAAATTTACCAGGGTGATGTTTTAGTACATGGCAAGATTTTAAGGGAGCATGATTCAAGACTGAGGGAGGTGGTGAAGAGACTGGGAGCAAGTGGGCTTACTTTAAGATCTGATAAATATAAATGTAATGTTTCTGAAATTTGTCTTGGCCACAAAATCTCATCAAGGGGAAAACAACCTAGAGAGTAGCTTGTGGATACTATCAAGAAAATGTCTAGTGCAAAAAACAAGGAGGAATTATTGAAATGTTTGGGGGCTGGCAGAATACTATTGTAAGTTTGTTCCACAATTTTCTGAGAAATGTTAAAGTATGAGGCAGTTGTTGAAGAAAGGTGTAGAATATATCTAGGTTCACAGTTGTGAAGACGAGTTCAACAGTATTAAGGAGTGTTTGGTTGATGCTTCTAATTTTAGCAGTTTTGAACCTGGTGGAGACACTATCTTGATGACCGATGCCAGATCCAAAGGCTTAGGTGCAGTTCTATTACCAAAATCTGGTGAACAGGTGAAAACAATCTAATTCACTACATGCAGTTTGAAGGGAGCAGAGAACAATTTTGTTAGTGAGAATGAGGCATTGGTGGTGCATTTACTGGTGAGAAAATTGAAATATTTTTTTATAGGGCAATCCTTTCAAGATTAAATCTGATCACAAACCAAAAGAGGTCTTGACCAAGTAAGTTTTAGATATGATATTGAGTAGAATTGTGGCTCTACAAGAATTAAATTTTTCTCTGTCCAATGTCCCAGCTGTAAGGAACTCAGTGGTCGTTTTGTTTTCTAGGATTTGAAAGGTTCATGCGGCAGAGGAACAAGTGGTCAGTGAGTTTTTTGAAGATTACATCAATGAGGTGGAAGTGAATGTGGTGTGCAGTTACCAATGGAATTGTACAGGAAAAAGAGTGGAGAGAGGAATTGAGAGGTGATCAGGTTTTGTAGAGGGTGATTTTAATGATGAAAGAGGGTTGGAAGACAAAGGACGTGAGTGATGAAAATATTAAGAGTTTCTGGACTGTAAAGGATGAATTTTCTCTCAATGAGGGCTTAATCATGAGAGGAGATAGACTTATACCCCCAAGCAATTTGAGACAAGGTTTGGCAGATAGTGCCCATGTAAGTCATCACAGAATATCTAAAACCAAGGAGAGGGTTAGAGAAGGTTAATGGTTGCCAGGAATGGACTTGATGATTGGAAGAATAGTAAGAGGTTGTTTGGAATATCTCAAAAGTAATAAGAGTTAGAACTGTAGAAGCCAACCCATGGTTTTACATGAATCTGCAACAGACCCTGGGTGGACATTGCCTTAGATATAATAAGCCCATTGAGGATTTCATCTGTTAAGTGTATTATACGTTGCATGGGCATGTATTCAAGGGGGCCTGAGGTGAAAATTGTGACTTCAGTGGAGACTCAGGTTGTCATCTGTTTCCTTAAAAAACCTTTTTGGTAGGGAAGGTTATCCCTCCACCTTGTTGACTGATTACTGAGTACAACTTACATCTAAAGCCATAGAATTTTGGAGTGCAAGAGGTATTAGGCAGAAGAATATGGCTTTATATCATCCTGAGGCTAATGGCATGAGAAAACGCTTTAATAAGGTGTTTAAAATAATCATTGGAACATTCTCTCCCTTCTGAAGTCTGTTGTATGGATGAACTAAAGAACAAGATGAGAATATATAGAGTGACTTCGCACTCCATCACAGGGGTTTCGTCTTTTGAGTTGTTTAAAGGGAGAGTGGCCTATTGTGACTTTTGTCCACATTGGGTGAATGAAAGGAGATTGTGTGGTGAGGAAATTAAATCTGATACAGAAAACTGGAAGAATAAAGAGAAAGAAAAGATGATTAAGAGGAAAGAGAATTCTGACAGACGTAAGGCTGTTACACTTACGGACGTACAGGTGGGTGATTGGGTCAAAATCAAAAGTCACAGGAAGGATGGTTGTGTGTCAAAAGTCAAAATTCAGTCAACATTTTAAAGTTGTAAAATTGTTTAAAAATGCTGGTAAAATGGATGACAATAGGATCTGGAATCTTAGCAGGGTTGCAAAGTTCTTTCTACCTGGATCTGGACTTGAGCATGGAAGCAAAGCATGGAGACAATCTATCAATGGTACAGGTACTTCCGTAGAAGCATCAACTTGTTATAGGAAGAGTTTACATGTGTGAAAAAAACTACTTATTTACAGGATTTTGTTTCATTTTGTATCATGGTTTATGACTATGCATTTAACTTATATATGCTAATTTTTGTGTAAATATGTTTGTCTAATGAGAGGAAGGTGTGTGGTATCCTATGAGCACAGTTCTGTTGCTAGGTCGGTAGAATGTTCGGATTCAATTGCCAGCAGTTGGCGGTTGACAGCAGGACGGAGCAACAGAGGACTTTTGATGGTTGGGGTCTTGTGATGGAAACCTACTAATAAACCAGTGGATTATACTTTCCCGGTATCGGCTACATCTTTACAGTGACTGCTTATTTTGGGGCATAGGACGATTGTAAATAATATACACATTCAGCACAAGCCCACTCCTTCCCAGTAAATCGAGACCTAAAATGTCTGGGGTGGAGGGGGGTCAATGAACAGTCTTTTAATGTGACAATTTATTGTAATTTTCACCCAGATAATTAATTCACCAGAAGCCCTACCAGAATTAGAAAGAAGGGCAAAAACAAAATATAATATAATACCAAGCCTATGAACAGCCATGGTTAGCCAAGTTTATTGTAGCATGCAAAGATAATACTGGCCGATAAAGTTGAGCCATTCTGGGTCATCCACTTTCTGCCGCAATACTGCTATGTTCCAGGACAAAAAGTGCAAAAAATGCAAACTGCTTTGGGCCTCTGGGTTACTGGAAATGGTTGTAATTTAAGCTTCAATATCGTCCCCTGGTTTGCTATTCACTCCCCAGAGATTTCCCCAATGGATAATGGTATTCCTATTAGGCAAAGCTACAACTGACTCCAGTGGTGGATACTCTGTGGGGTGGGGTGGGGTGGTGGGGGTATATAATCTAGGCAAAAACAACCACTTTGGGTTCTGAGAAGTAAGTCAACCGATGTTTTTAAGGCTTACCGCTGTCGGGCCCAACCTATGCCTTGGGGGCATAGAAGGCAAAGGGTGCAGTAAGACTGTACCACGATAGGGAAGAGTGGGATTTAATTTGAACTGTCTGGATTGTGACATGGCATTAGATGCCTTTGAGGCCTCTATAATAGATGCTCTTGACTCAATCGCACCTCGGAAGCTGGTAAAAGTTCAGAACAGGGCATCCCCCGCCCCTTGGTACACAGACACTCTTAGAAGGGAAAAAGCACTTTGCAGGGGTAAAGAAAGGAAATGGAGGAAATCCAAATCCGACCTAGATGAACAGGGCTATCGAGAAGCCCACAGAACCTACCTAAACAACTGCAATACGGCTAGGAGAGCTCATTTAGGGGCTCACATATTGGAGGCCAGGGACTCCTCGAGGGAGCTCTTTACTATATTGAAGGAGTTTACTAACCCAAAGGCGAATAACCCTCTCCCGCCGCCCACACAGGAATTATGTGATCACCTAGCGACTCACATCACTAACAAGATTGATATAATATATCGTTCTTTTGGGTCTGTGGAGGTTGCTGATGATAGTGCCCCTTTCCAGGAAACTCCCTGCTCCCAGAGTTTGGACTGTTTTTCCACCATTACCGGTGAGCAGGTGGGGGCCCTACTATTGCAGGCTAAATCGGGCTCTACCCTTGACCCAGTGCCCCCAGCAATCATGTCTGAGTTATCCCCGGTCTTAGAGGATACTCTCGCTGACATCTGTAATATCTCTCTAGCAACGGCCACATTCCCACGGAAATGGAAGATCGCGCGTATTAAACCTCTGCTCAAGAAAGCCCTGGCAGATCCTTCTGATTTACAGAACTACAGGCCAATCTCTCTTCTCCCCTGCTGTTCTAAGGTGATGGAGACTCTAATCAATCGACAGTTGTCCCGCTATTTAGAACAGAACAAGATTCTGGATCCCTCCCAGTCCGGCTTCCGGGCATCACATAGCACTGAGGCAGCCCTATTGGAGGTTACCGATACGCTAAGAATGTCACTTGACAGAGATACTCCAGCTATGCTGGTGTTGTTAGATCTGTCGGCAGCCTTTGACACCATCTCTCACCGTATCCTATTGAACATGCTTCGAGAGATTGGTGTCAGAGGTCTGGCTTTTAAATTGATCCAGAATTATCTGTCCGACAGAACACAATGCGTCCAGTTGGACGCTTTTGTGTCTCACACGGCTGTAGTTGATAAGGGGGTTCCACAGGGCTCTATATTTAGCCCAACACTGTTTAATCTATATGTAGCCCCCCTAGCCTCTATCGTCAGAAATCATGGGTTTGAAACCTTATCCTATGCTGACGACACGCAGTTGATCATACACTTAGAAAACGACCCTGAAGTGACAAAAGCTAGGTTCCTAAACTGCATGACGGACATTGCAAGCTTGATGAGGAAGAACTTCCTACAATTGAATTCTTCCAAAACCGAGATACTCCTGTTCGGCAAGGCAGAAAAATTGTGGACCACGGACTGGTGGCCACCAGAATTAGGAGAAGCACCCTCCCCTAAAGGATGGGCCAAAAACCTAGGAGTAAGAATCGACAACAAGCTTTCCATGGAAGAACAGGTGAAAAATCTTACAGGCACCTGTTTTGGGATCATGCGGATGTTGAGAAAGATCTTTCCCTGGATCCCGCTAAACGCTAGAAAGGCCCTCATCCAGTCACTTCTAATTAGTCGTCTGGACTATGGAAACGCTTTGTTGGTGGGAATTAGGGAAGACCTGCTATCTAGATTGCAAGTAGTACAGAATACAGCAGCGCGGCTTGCCCTCAATAAGCCATCATTAACTCCTTCCCTGCCTCTCCTACGCCAACTCCACTGGCTCCCGGTTAGGAAACGAGCCCTTTTCAAGCTGCTGTGCATGGCTTTCAAATCCCTACATGGTCTGGGTCCAGTTTACCTGACGAACAAAATAGGACGCTATCAACCTGGACGGTGTCTTAGGTCCAGTAACCGCTGCCTGTTGCGCAGCCAGAGAATCAGGAAAGTCAAAATGGGCGGCCGCGCCTTTTCTTATCTGGCCCCCAAATACTGGAATGAGCTTTCTGAACAAATACGGTCCTGCACCAACCTGCCACAATTTAAGAAGATGCTTAAGACATGGCTATTTTAAGCGAGTTTGTCCCACCAGACCTTCTCCCGGGTGCCGAGAGATCCCCTTGGGGATGATTCGTGCGTCATACAAATGAGTGTAATAATAATAATAATAATTTGAACTGGATATTTAAGCCATGTGGAGGAAATGTGTGAGCTTCCAAGGCCATCAGTCCTTCTATTAGTTTTGAATCTATAAGGGTAGGTTTAACCACGTCAATGCAGTCCTGATCCCAGGAGTACTTTGAGCTTCCACAATGTCTGAATGAATCAGCAAGTGACAATGGTGTTAACTCCTGATCCAATTAATCACCTTATATTTTTAATGGGTCATTGCCCTCCCTCATACGCTCTCTCAGCTTTGGGACATTGATCTTATAAACTCTCTCGCCCTGTGAGTCATTCCCCTCCAATTTACCTTTGCATTGATGTTAGGTTGAGGGCATACAAAGTGCTTGACAGAATGTTGCATGTCCCTTATCTTCAAACCTTCCATCGTCCCACTAACTCTTTCCTTGGCGAGTGCGGTGATTATAAGATGATGGGCTTGTGAAACACCTGCTTTATTGCACTGTATGCAAGAGTTATCAAGGTGACTCATAGTGCGGGCTGTCACACTAGAATTTCCTTGGAGGGTGTTTTTATCATTGGGAAAAGTCTGTAAGTGGACATTATGCAGGACTGTATAATTTTGCAAAACAGCACGTGAAAAAGTGATATCAAACCTTGTGCTACTTTCAAAATCCCTAACACTTTTGGGTGGCAAGCTGGGCTGTTCTCTCGTCAGTACTTCCGTAACCTAGCAACTAGATTCTGGTCCAAATATTTCACTTCTTACAATTCTTTTGCTAAAGAATCTAGTCTAGAACGCAAGGAGTCCTCCCTGGTCATTTCCGTACCCTGATCATGTTTGGGTACAATATGTTCATTGTTCGTAAGTGTCATAAGGGGTGTACACTGATTATAACAAGGAATAAAAAAAATTGTTGTCTATAGATGGAATGGGGCATAACGGGCTATTTTCACGCCATTTTTCCGGGAGTGTAGGAACATTTGGATTAATGACAACAGCATCCTCTATGGGGTGTAATCAACAGCTAGCAGAGAGGGATGAGTTGTATTTGGGCTATTCAATGGGGCTCTAGAGGTAATTGAGCGAATTTTCCTCTGCATCTTTTTCTTGTAACAGTGAGTTATTTTTGTCTTTGTGCTTCTATCAGAATTATTATCTTGGTTGCACAATGACTGCAGTTCTTCAAGTAATACACCAATCTGATTAAGGACATTATTCACTGCAGCATGTCTTGGTGACTTAGCAAAACCAAAGGGGATGATGGACGGAGTGTTGAACATTGTAAGCACTCACCCCCAGTCAACTGATCTGGGTTTAATCCATCACCATTCTTTAGCTCACTCCGCCACCCCAGTTCAGACATGGCCATATGCAAATCAGTCTGACCCTGTGCCTCATGGGAACAGTCCAGCCCGAACTGCCAAGCCATGTCTTCCCTGGACCGGAAACAAGCATCCTGGGACCGGTTTCTGGCTTACAGCCGTCATCAGCCAGGCTATCTTGAATCCAGTGGCAAAGTGAGCAAGGGACCCACGTCTGGGCATACCCTGCCAACTTAGGGCGAACATAGCAAAACCAAAGGGGATGATGGACGGAATGTTGAACATTGTAAGCACTCAACCCCAGTCAACTGATCTGGGTTTAATCCATCACCATTCTTTAGCTCACTCCGCCACCCCAGTTCAGACATGGCCATATGCAAATCAGTCTGACCCTGTGCCTCATGGGAACAGTCCAGCCCGAACTGCCAAGCCATGTCTTCCCTGGACCAGAAACAAGCATCCTGAGACTGGTTTCTGGCTTACAGCCAACATCAGCCAGGCTATCTTGAATCCAGTGGCAAAGTGAGCAAGGGACCCACGTCTGGGCATACCCTGCCAACTTAGGGCGAACATAGCAAAACCAAAGGGGATGATGGACGGAGTGTTGAACATTGTAAGCACTCACCCCCAGTCAACTGATCTGGGTTTAATCCATCACCATTCTTTAGCTCACTCCGCCACCCCAGTTCAGACATGGCCATATGCAAATCAGTCTGACCCTGTGCATGGGAACAGTCCAGCCCGAACTGCCAAGCCATGTCTTCCCTGGACCGGAAACAAGCATCCTGGGACCGGTTTCTGGCTTACAGCCGTCATCAGCCAGGCTATCTTGAATCCAGTGGCAAAGTGAGCAAGGGACCCACGTCTGGGCATACCCTGCCAACTTAGGGCGAACATAGCAAAACCAAAGGGGATGATGGACGGAGTGTTGAACATTGTAAGCACTCACCCCCAGTCAACTGATCTGATCTTGGTGACTTAGGCATCTTACCTGCCCCCTGTAGCGGCTCACCCGCTATTCACTTACTCATTGTATATAGTTATGAAGTCATACAATGAAGAATAATCAACATCAACATTTTAGACAAGTAAAAAAGAAAGACAAAAGGAAATAAGCACTAGTCAGATTTCCACAAAATTCATGTTCAACACACAGGACTCTTTTAAAACTCAGTAGGCTTAACATTAAAGACAATGTCATGTTGTTAGAAAAAGACAGTTGGGGTGACCCAGCCCAGCATATTCCGGGCAAAGACAGGCCTGCCATTGAACTGGGCTCACGGCTCGTATGCATCCTGCATTGTGGGAGTCGGGTGGTGCTCTTAAGCACAAGTTCAGGGTCTCCTCCCCCTCTGGCCACAAGCAACTGATGGTTCCTGGAGAGTAAGGGTTGAAACCCATTCCAAGCATGTGATACATGTCACTTTCGCATATGCCACCACTCAAGTGACATGTGCCAAAGCATTTCATAGATTTCTGAAATGCTGTTTTATGTATAACTGCAGATAGTGCTAGTGGGTGATCTCCAAAGGACCCTCTTTAAAATAAAATGTTAAAAATTATATGGAATAATTATTTCTCGTATTGGGATTCCAGACCTTTTTCTATTTCCATGGCAATTTTATTTTTCATGCCACAAAGTCACAGTTGCTTTTCATGCTTTATAAACAAATAATCCTTCCTCTCTTTCACCCTGGCACTGGCCCCATGCATTTAGTTTTCTTCCACATTCTTCCTCTAACTCTCATTCCACAAATTAAGGGATTTATTTCACAGCAAACCTTGTGCCCTTCCCACATGCCACAGCATGTCACAAATTTCTGACATGCACTGGCTTGACTAAATAGGCCACAAATCACTCAAACAGTGCTAGAGGGTGATTTACAAGGGGACCTCTTTCATTTGGGAAAAATAAAAAAAAAAGTCAAAACAACATAAAAAAGGAATCTCTCCCGGGGGGTTTGAACACTTGTCAAAAGCGTTTGTAGACCATGCCATCAACCACTACACCAACCAATTTGCAGATAAAATATTAGGGCTAACTATCTTTTTATTACAGAAATAGTGTGGAAGTCCTACTTTTATTTCAATTGTATTTTTTCTTTCACAGACCACAAAATCACAGTTGGATTTTATGTTTTATACACAAATAACCCTTCCTCTCTTAGACCAGCCTCATACATTTATGTCTCTCACACAATCTTCCTGTAAAACATATGCCACAATTTCATATGCATTTTTCATGCCTCAAAAACAACCACCTTTCCTCTCTTTCACCGTGCCATTTTTTTACAGATATTTATTGAACACATATACACCAAATGGTTTCATGGTGCTGAAGCACAATAGGACTGACCAAACAGACTGCTGAGAAAGAGAAACTCTAATTTTATGTTTGTCGGAAAAGCCAGATTTTAAGAGATTGTCTGAACTTATTATAGCTCAGGGCTATTCGTATTTCAAGAGGGAAGGAGGTCCAGATGCGGGGGGCAAGGACAGAAAATCTGGAACCACCCATTCCCTTTTTGTAAAGTCAGGTACCAACAAAAGGTTCTTAGGGGATGAACACAGTGTCCTGTTGGGTGTATATTTCAAAAGTCAAGAAGTGATAAAGGCACAACTTTTACCTTCAAGAGTTTTAATGATGCAGCCTGGTTTAAAAACAGTTCTTTGTTCCATGGGAAGCCAGTGGAGATCCCTGATTTTGAACTATTGGAGCCTGTGAAGAGGAGTCTTAGGAAGATCAGCATAGACAGAATTAGAATAGTCTAGTCGAGACATGACCAAGGCAATTACAACTTGGATGAGAGGGTCTGAGGTTTGGAACTTAGCAATTTTACTTACCCTGCGGAGCAATAGAAAGGAAGATAAAATCACTGCACCTAGCTGGGGTTTAATTGATAACTCACCATTGATAAGAATACCAAGGCTTTTTATGGATTTGTTAGGGAAATGGGGTTCTTCCCATATGAGAAGGCCAGAAGGAGGCATTCCAATAATCAATCTTGCTTTTCATAATAACAATCACAGTTTTGTCTTCATTAAAGTTGAAGATGGTTTCTGTTAATCAAATCGCAGATAAATAGCATGGCTTTTTGAAGGGCTTCTATAGAAATGTAGCCGTTATAGTTACCTTTGACATAGGGGACTAATAGTGGGGAAGATGGCTAAGGTAGATGGGTTTCTATCTTTGTATGTTGCAGAGTTAAAATGTGCTTGCTGGAATGCTATCTTTGATAATCTTTATTTTGTCAATGAAGAACGCATTGAGTGAATCACAAATGTTCTGAGGTGGGGAAATAGGTAGTGTGATTCTATCAGGATTAGATAGTTCTGATACAATTTGGAAAATCTCCTTGGATTTGTTGGTAGAGAGGAGAACTTTATTGGTAAAAAAGGAGGACTTTGCTTGCCGGAGTTGGGCTTTATAATCTCTGAGATGGGTTTTATACATTTCTTTCTTATCAGGAGAGTAATCTTTCCACCACTTGCATTCACAATGGCGCAAGCCTAGCTTGGCTAACTTTAAGTCATCAGTAAACCATTTAGCTGCATTAGCAGATAGCTCCTTTTCAGAGGAATCAATAGCATGGTTTATGTCTAATATGGAGACTGCAAGAGAATCACAGAAGGTGTCTATGTCAACACAAGACCAGTTTCTTGAAAGTTTTCCAGGACGCTGTATGGGTTTATGAGGAGAGAGCCCAGCCAGTAAAAATTTGGTGAGGTATTGATTTGACCAGACACATGATGATACTGTTTAAGCAGCTGTAAATTAGTTGATGAAACTTAGTCTAGTGTATGGCCTTTAATGTGGATAGGTGCCAATATGTGTTAAAATAGCTAAGGTGGTCAGAGAGGTTTAATGATTTCTGACCACCATTCTCATCATTAGCCCAGTAATTAAAATGTCAGGCTATTAAGATTTTTGCATGGTCAATTATGAGGGGGAATTAGTTAAAAAAATTGCCGGGGGAAGTTCTGCATATAATCCGGAGGTCGGTATGTAAGAATAAATATAAGTGGTGAGGTCTGAGACCCCAGTTTGATCAATAAGTTGTCAACACCACCAATATCAAGGTGAGTTAATTTAGAAAACTTGAGATTTTTCTTAATCAATGCAGCTACATCTCCTCCTATTTTTCCAGCTGGCCTATTTGTAAGGAGTATATATTAGTCCTCAGAGGGGGCGGATAAGAAATCAGGCGAAGATTTTCAGTTTCTGGGCAGCTAAGATATTGGGAGAAAATTTTCAGTTTTACAATGTCTTTGCTTATGCATCTCAAGTCTGTGAGCCACAAAAAAAGCTATTCATTTTTCTCTCTGTGTGCTATGGAATTTGATTGCTGAATATTTTAAATTTTGTAAGAAAAGCTAATTAGAAACATTCCAGCGGTCAGTCTAGACCCCACCCAGGACAACAGCCAAGCAGCAGGCTCTTAGGGCCTGATTACGATGGCGGACGGACTTAAGTCCGTCCGCCATCGTCCTGGGGATTGGGACCGGCCGCCTATATGGCGGCGTCCCGCACATGAAATTACAATGTGATCGCCACTGTGGCAGTCGCATTGTGCATGTTTACCATTGCGGCGGGTGCTGCTGGCTGCAGCACCCGCCGCAATGGCAAAAATGCATGTTGTGCATTTCCCTGCACTACGTGGCAGGCAGCATGTGGTGCCTGCCACCTCCCCCAAGTGCAACATTCACATGCCCCTGCACAAGAGGGGCCGCAACGGGCCCCCAAAGTACATCTCTGCCAGCCTTTCAATGGCGGTTGAACAGCCATAGACAGGCTGGCGGGGATGCAGCATCCAGATTTTGTGGATGCGGGGTGGGTCCGACAGGCAATCGTAACGATTGCCTCTGTCGGACCCGTGGCTGACGGGCTTTCCGCCCGACAGGCATACCACCCGCCATCCTGATGTGGCGGGCAGTAATTGGCCGCACGATGGCGGTGAACCCGCCACAGTCAGGCTGCCGGTGGCTGGTTCACCACCATCATAATAACCCCCTTAGTTCTTGCATTTAGTCTAAAGGATCTTGCATTCAATAATACAGCTGTAGTCCTTTTTCTATTTCAAGTATTATGGTAATCCATTTATAGTCCTTCCTCTAATGCCACGTGCCACCCATGTTCAGCTCCAATTATTCCGTAAGGTTTTTTTCAAGATATTGTTATGTGGTGGAATCATCTACCTCATTAACTATCCACTTCTATCTGCTTAAGTATTGAAAAGTGGCACTTGTCATATGCATGTTTTATCACTCATCTTGGTAGGATTGCTGACAGAAACAGTATTCTGAGGTAGCTACTCCACATTTTGCCATTAAGACAAGGTGAGCAGAAGCATGGGCCTGGATCAGGGACTGTAGGGTCCTAAGGATACTATCCAAAATCTTCCAAAAGACTATGTAGTTTCTGTGTAACATGTCAATGTCCTGAATGTGATCCTATCAAAGACACTTTGTAAAAGAAAAACTGAAATGTGCTGATCAGTGCTTAATTTAAGTCTGTTGCATAAGATGGGACATACAGCCACTCTCTTGTTGGGGAAAGAGAACATATTTTTAATTGGACTTTGACTCAGAGAGAAAGGTGAAAAACAAGGAAGGAAGAGAAAGACAGGAAACAGTGAGAAAGAGAGAAAGCTGACATGAAATGGAACCTGCAAGGGTGATTTAAAGAAGCAGGAAGTTTATGGTGTTAGATGAAACAGACGTGACTTGCAGTCAGCAAAAACACTATAGGATGATTCTGATGAGCACCCAGGGGAACATGAACTGGAGATCCTCCCCATGATGACTCAGGAATTATTCCTAGCCACCCTATCATCTGTAAAAAGTGGGTCGCCATTAGACCCCGCACCCCCTAACATCCTGAAATTGGTCGGACAAATAATTGCCCCCACTGCCATCTGCCTGATCAACGCCTCATTTACGATGGGCATGGTCCCTCCCGAGTGGAAAAGGGCAATGGTAAAAGCACTGTTAAAGAAACCCAACCTGGATCCAGCTGACTTGGGCAATTACCGCCCCATTTCGCTCCTTCCCGGAATCAGCAAGATAGCGGAGAAACATGCCAACCAAACTCTCTCCGAGTTTCTTGAAACCAACCAGGTTCTCCACCCCTCCCAAACGGGCTTCCGCCCCTGTCAAGGGACGGAAACCGCCATTCTATCAGTGGTGGAAGAAACCAGAAAAATTCTTGATGCGGGAGGGGCAGCAGCCATTATCCTCCTCGACCTGAGTGCGGCTTTCGATACGGTTAATCACCGTGTCCTGATTCACCACCTCAGGAGCGCAGGAGTGACCGGAACAGCGCTACTTTGGCTACAATCCTTCCTAGAAGGAAGATTCTTCCAGGTCTTTGAAGGCAGCGCTAACTCACAGCCCATCCCCTTATGGTGCGGAGTCCCGCAGGGCTCTTCGCTGAGCCCCACTCTTTTTAATGTGTACATGGCCCCACTGGCGGATGTTGTATCCCCTTTTGGGATTCACATGGTGACATACGCCGACGACACACAGCTGGTTGTAGCTCTAAGCCACCCCAACCAGCAGACCAACGACCTCCCCTCCTGCCTTGAGGAAGTCTCCAAGTGGATGAGCCTTTCCCATCTGAAACTCAATGGGGAAAAAACCGAGCTCATGATCCTCGGCAACTCCCGAAGTTTTCCATCAAGCACCCTGTGGCCTTCCTCTATGGGCCCATAGCCGGTCCCCAAGACAGGAATTAAAAGTCTGGGAATCTGGCTAGACCAAGACCTTACTTTTACAGTACAGGCGAGGAAGACTGCTGCGTCATGCTACGGCCTGCTGAGAATGATTTGCAAAATCCTCCCCCTCCTTCCTTTCCACGCAAAAAAACTATTGATCCAGGCCTTAATTCTGTGTAGGATAGACTACGGAAATGCTCTCTACTTAGGTGCCCCGAAATCAGTGATTGCGAAACTGCAGGTCGTACAAAACTGTGCAGCTAGGCTACTTACTGAGACTCCTAATCGCTGCTCAGCAAGGCCCGCTCTTCGCTCTCTTCACTGGCTGCCAGTACAAGAGAGAATCAACTTCAAGGCCCTCTGCATTGCCCATAGGTCGCTGGACGGATGGGGACCCCCCCATCAACAAAACCATGATTTGCCCCTACAGGGCGAACAGAAAACTGCGCTCAGATGAACTTCACCTTGCTATGGTCCCCAGGATTAAGAAGGCAAGAAGTGGTGGACGGCTCTTCTCATTCAATGCCCCCAGACTCTGGAATGCCCTTCCACTGCATCTCCGTAGAGAACCGAATCACTTGATGTTTCGAAAACAACTAAAGACCTGGCTCTTTCCGTAGGGTATGTGTCCTCTAGTTAGGGCTTTAGCGCTGGGATGCTTCCGGGTAGCCATGCGCTATACAAATGCCAATTCATTCATTCAATTCATTCATGAAGAAAAGCCTGGGCATTCTAGTTGTTCAGCCTGCACGCTTACACAAGCATACAGAGAAGATAAGGCATGGGTGCTCAGCCAGCATAATTAAGTATGACTACTGAACACAATTGGCGTTTACTTTAACTGCATGAAGGGTGATACTTGGTGATGTAGAGAAAAGTCTAAGGATGGTGTAGTGAGAACACTAGTAGCAGTGCTTAATTTGTCAGATACTGGGTGCTGGTGCCCACAGCTTTTCTCAGAAGCCAGTGGCCAGTGCAATTAAAAGTTGGCGCTTGGAATACCAAGACTGGTAGTCTTAAAGCTCATAATGACTCTTTATTTCACTGCAGACATATACCTGCCCTTTTAGTCAGTGGGAGAGCCTTGCTCTTCTGCTGGTCCACTCGGCCAGCCGACTCTGTCTTCTCTTTCTGTCTGTTCTTTTCTGTCTTTCGCTGTATTGTGCCTTGTCTGTTTTTATTTTCCTTGTTTTTATTGTGCCTCCTTGTTGTGACTTTATTGTGCCTTGTTTATATAGTGCCTTCTTGTTGTGACTTTATTGTGTCTTGTTTTTATTGTGCCTTTATTGTGCCTTCCTTGTTGCATTTTTCCTTTTTTGTGCAGTTTCTTCCTGCTGCTGCTGCCCCCGCGGCCCCTCCCCCTGCCAGTTCCCACTCCTGCCTCCCACTGGGCTCCCTCCCTCATCCTCTACTTAATGGCGGGCGCTGCACGAGCAGTTGAGCAAGACCTCTGACCTCCTGGTCAGGGAGCTCCTCTCTCCCCTCGTGCAGCTCTATCGCTGTGCCACTGCCCCCTGGACCGCCCTGGTCTCAGGTAGGTGTTCGAGGCCCTCCTCCACCCGCAGGCTCCTGCCTGCGCCTCATCCCTGGTGGTCCAGTGGGAGAGCCTTGCTCTTCTGCTGGTCCGCTCGGCCAGCCATCTCTGTCTTCTCTTTCTGTCTGTTCTTTTCTGTCTGTCTCTGTACTGTGCCTTGGCTGTCTTTATTTTCCTTGTTTTTATTGTGCCTTCTTGTTGTGACTTTATTGTGCCTTGTTTTTATTGTGCCTTCTTGTTGTGACTTTATTGTGCCTTGTTTTCATTGTGCCTTCTTGTTGTTACTTTATTGTGCCTTCCTTGTTGCGTTTTTCCTTTTTTGTGCCATTTCTTCCCGCCGCTGCTGCCCCCGCGGCCCCTTCCCCCTTGACGGTTCCCACCTCCCACTGCGCTCCCTCCCCCGTCCCCTACTTAATAGCGGCCAGCGAGCGCGGTGCTGGGGTGCTGAAGGTGTGCCAAAGGCAAGTCCATCTGCGCCCGTTTGCGACCCGACCGCGACTAGCGCCAGGGACCCTGGCTCTCCGACCACCCATCGCTACGAATCAACTGCCCTCCACGCACTCAACCCCAAAAGGAACAACAAACACCAGCTGTCTGCCCCAAACACCACCCACGGCCAGTTCTCCTGCCTACACTGCCGACAAACCTTCACCAACCTCCGCACCCCCATGGCCACCGCCCTCCCGCCGGACGCCAGCACACCCGAAGCCCTGAGGTGCATCCTCCTCAACGTGCGCTCCCTGCACAGGCACGCAATAGAAATCTGAGACCTCCTCGACACCCTCTCGCCAGATGTCGCCTTCTTCACGGAAACCTGGACCAACCCCACCTCCGCCCCGACATTGCTATCGCCATCCCCGACGGATACAAGATCCCGAGGAAGGACCGCCCCAACCACCCAGGAGGAGGACTCGCCATCGCACCCAAGAACTCCCTCCGACTCACCACCGCCAGCACGAACGACTCCTCGTCCCCCACGGAACAGCTCCATTTCCAGATCCAGACCAGCCCCAGAATGACCCTACGTGGCACCCTTGCCTACAGACCTTCCAGACCTCGAACCACGTTCACCACAACCATCACTGACCTCATTGCACCCTACGCCATTGCCTCCATGGACTTCCACCTCGACAACCTCAGCAACCCCCAACTCCTCCACCCTCCTGGACAACCTCGCCAACATCAGACTGAAACAGCTCATCACCACCCCTACCCACAAGGCAGGACACACCTTCGACCCCAACTTCGAAGGAAGTAACAACATCCACTTCAGCCACACCATGCAACCCCCCTGGACGGACCACCACTGCGTACACTTCTCTTTCAACAAAGCCACCATTCACAAACCTACACCACGCCCCCGCGAAGAAACTGGAGCAAGGTCACCGAGGAGCACCTCAACTCCACCCACAACCACGATCCCCCTCCCAACTCGATCGACGCCAACTCTGCAGCCAAAGAACTACACAGATGAATCACCAACTGTGCAGACAAGCTTGCCCCCCTCCGCAACCCCGACAGACAGCGCCCCATGAAGGCCACCTGGTCACCACCGACCTCCAAGAATCCAGACGCACCTGCAGACGTCTCGAGAAGCTATGGAGAAACATTAAAACCACAGAGGATCAGACCACCTTCAAGAACGCCATTACTGAATACCACCAACTCGTCAGATCCACCAAAAGGATCTTCATCCAGAACAAAATCCTCACAACTCAAAGGAACTCTTCAGCATCATTCAGGAATTCACCAAACCCCCAGCGAAGCCACCGACGTCTCACCCTCCCTGGATCTCTGCAACAAACTCGGCTCCTACTTCCATCTGAAAATCAAGTCCCTCTACGACAACTTCAACGAACAAACACCAGACACCGAATCCACTCCTCCCTCCATCAACGACAGCCAGCCTACCATCTCCTCCTGGACCCCGGTCACCAACGAAGATACCACCACGACCATGAAAAGTATCCACTCAGGAGCCCCCACGGACCCCTGCCCGCCACATATCTTCCACAGAGCCGTCGCCGCAATAGCACCCGAGCTACGACGCACCATCAATGTCACCTTCGAAACCGGCACATTCCCTGTTGATTGGAAATGCGCAGAAGTCAAGCCCCTCCTCAAGAAGCCCTCCGCAGACCCGACAGACCTCAAAAACTACCGGCCCATCTCTCTCCTCCCCTTCGCGGCCAAAGTCACTGAGAAGATCGTCAACGTCCAGCTAACAAACTTCATCGAAGAGAACTCCATACTCGACCCTTCCCAATCCAGATTCCACAGCAACCACAGCACCGAGACCGCCCTCCTCGCCACCACAGACGACATCCGCACTCTCCTCAACCAAGGCCACACCGCAGCCCTCATCCTACTAGATCTCTCTGCGGCCTTCGTCACCATCTCCCACCGCACTCTCACCACCAGACTCCATGACGCCGGCATACAGGGAACCGCCCTCGACTGGCTCTGCTCCTTCCTCACCAGCAGAACCCAAAGAATCAGACTCCAGCCCTTCCTCTCCGAACCCACAGAGATCAACTGCGGAGTACCCCAAGGATCATCGCTCAGCCCCACGCTCTTCAACATCTACATGGCCGCCCTCGTTGCCATCGTCAGACAGCATGTACTAAGCATAGTATCCTACGCCGACGACACCCAGCTCATCCTCTCCCTCACACAGGATCCCCACACCACCAGACTCAACTTCCAGGAAGGAATGAAAGACGTTGCATCATTGATGAGCAGCAACTGCCTGAAGCTCAACTCGGAGAAGACAGAAGTCCTCATCCTCGTACCCACCCCCTCAGCTTGGGACATCACCTGGTGGCCCACCACCCTCGGCATCCCCCCCACTCCCACGGACCACACCCAAAACCTCGGCATCATACCCGACTCCTCTCTCACCATGACCTGACAGATCAACGCCGTCGTCTCCACCTGCTTCAACACCCTCCGCATCCTTCGCAAGACCTTCAAATTGATCCCCCCCAAATCCAGGAAGACAATCACCCACGCACTCATAACAAGCAGACTGGACTATGGAAACGTCCTCTACACCGGAATCAACAAATCCCTGCTCCGCATACTCCAGACCATCCAGAACACCGTGGCCAGACTCGTCCTCGGCATCTCACGACATGAACACATCACCCAACACCTGCGAGACCTCTACTGGCTTCCCGTCGAGAAGAGAGTAACCTTCAAGCTACTTACCCACCCCTACAAATCCCTCCACAACACCGGACCCCGATACCTCAACGAAAGAGTCTCCTTCCACATACCCAAGAGAAACCTCCGCTCCGCAGACCTCACCCTCGCTGAAACCCTGCGCATCCACAGAGAGGTTGGAATAGCCTACTGCTACATCACGGCAAAGACCTGGAACAAGCTCCCGATAGACATCAGATGCTCCCCCACTCTGCACACCTTCAGGAAGAGCCTCAAGACCTGGCTCTTTGGCTGACTCGGAGTTGCACCCCCCCAGCGCCTTGAGACCCTCACGGGTGAGTAGCGCGCTTCACAATTCCCTGATTGATATATATATATATAATGTGATCAAGACCGTGGAAACGCGGTCGAAACGCGTCATGCTGGGCACTTGCTCTTCATTGTATTGGGTGCTATGAATTTTTGGAGTTTCTGCAAATAAAGCACGAAGATTTCACATTTCACGCTGTGGTCCATACCTGTTCTTCGCCGTGCCGTTGCTGGAGGTGAACCAGGATTGTGGTTTTATGTATATATATGTGTATATGTATATATATATATATATATATGTTGTTCAAACAAATGCCCTGGAGCTTCGGGAGGGCACTCGGCAGTAATCCAGCCATCCGGCTTTCATTCTTGACTCTCCTCTGCAAAACAAAAAAGAAAATTTGTAGCCTGACGCGTTACGATGTAGAAA
Organism: Calotriton arnoldi; assembly: GCA_963921515.1. Taxonomy (NCBI): domain Eukaryota; kingdom Metazoa; phylum Chordata; class Amphibia; order Caudata; family Salamandridae; genus Calotriton; species Calotriton arnoldi. The sequence continues at coordinate 88,486 of CAWUFW010020152.1, forward strand.
GCATCTTCCTCATAGGCTTGCAAAAATTACCAGAGGAAAGGCTCTCTTTTATGTTTATTTCCGCATGTCTCATCATTTGTTTTCCTTAATAGGCTTTGCATAGTGCAGTTTAGTGGCATGCTGGGACAAGTAGTTCCATGACGAGCAAAAGGCTCCCCTAAGTGGGCTCCTGTCGGTAATTAATATTAAAATGCATGTCTTTTCCTTAGTAGGACTTTGAATGCAGAGAAAAGTTTCTTTGTTTTTCGGATCGCTGCGCTGCACAGTCAAGGAATGGTTTCCCATCACAGCCTCTCTGTTGCCTTTACTTGAGATGGTGCACCTCCCCACGACCGGACCGCCGTGTGGATAATTTTGTTCAAACAAATGCCCTGGAGCTTCGGGAGGGCACTCGGCAGCAATCCAGCCATCCGGCTTTCATTCTTGACTCTCCTCTGCAAAACAAAAAGAACATTTGTAGCCTGACGCGTTTCGATGCAGAAAGCATCTTCCTCATAGGCTTGCAAAAATTACCACAGGAAAGGCTCTCTTTTATGTTTATTTCCGCATGTCTCATCATTTGTTTTCCTTAATAGGCTTTGCATAGTGCAGTTTAGTGGCATGCTGGGACAAGTAGTTCCATGACGAGCAAAAGTCTCCCCTAAGTGGGCTCCTGTCGGTAATTAATATTAAAATGCATGTCTTTTCCTTAGTAGGACTTTGAATGCAGAGAAAAGTTTCTTTGTTTTTCGGATCGCTGCGCTGCACAGTCAAGGAATGGTTTCCCATCACAGCCTCTCTGTTGCCTTTACTTGAGATGGTGCACCTCCCCACGACCGGACCGCCGTGTGGATAATTTTGTTCAAACAAATGCCCTGGTGCTTTGGGAGGGCACTCAGCAGCAATCCAGCCATCTGGCTTTCATTCTTGACTCTCCTCTGCAAAACAAAAAGAAAATTTGTAGCCTGACGCGTTTCGATGCAGAAAGCATCTTCCTCATAGGCTTGCAAAAATTACCACAGGAAAGGCTCTCTTTTATGTTTATGTGCGCATGTCTCATAATTTGTTTTCCTTAATAGGCTTTGCATAGTGCAGTTTAGTGGCATGCTGGGACAAGTAGTTCCATGACGAGCAAAAGTCTCCCCTAAGTGGGCTCCTGTCGGTAATTAATATTAAAATGCATGTCTTTTCCTTAGTAGGACTTTGAATGCAGAGAAAAGTTTCTTTGTTTTTCGGATCGCTGCGCTGCACAGTCAAGGAATGGTTTCCCATCACAGCCTCTCTGTTGCCTTTACTTGAGATGGTGCACCTCCCCACGACCGGACCGCCGTGTGGATAATTTTGTTCAAACAAATGCCCTGGAGCTTCGGGAGGGCACTCGGCAGCAATCCAGCCATCCGGCTTTCATTCTTGACTCTCCTCTGCAAAACAAAAAAGAAAATTTGTAGCCTGACGCGTTTCGATGCAGAAAGCATCTTCCTCATAGGCTTGCAAAAATTACCACAGGAAAGGCTCTCTTTTATGTTTATTTCCGCATGTCTCATAATTTGTTTTCCTTAATAGGCTTTGCATAGTGCAGTTTAGTGGCATGCTGGGACAAGTAGTTCCATGACGAGCAAAAGTCTCCCCTAAGTGGACACCTGTCGGTAATTAATATTAAAATGCATGTCTTTTCCTTAGTAGGACTTTGAATACATAGAAAAGTTTCTTTGTTTTTCAGATTGCTGCGCTGCACAGTCAAGGAATGGTTTCCCATCACAGCCTCTCTGTTGCCTTTACTTGAGATGGTGCACCTCCCCACGACCGGACCGCCGTGTGGATAATTTTGTTCAAACAAATGCCCTGGTGCTTTGGGAGGGCACTCAGCAGCAATCCAGCCATCTGGCTTTCATTCTTGACTCTCCTCTGCAAAACAAAAAAGAAAATTTGTAGCCTGACGCGTTTCGATGCAGAAAGCATCTTCCTCATAGGCTTGCAAAAATTACCACAGGAAAGGCTCTCTTTTATGTTTAGTTCCGCATGTCTCATCATTTGTTTTCCTAAATAGGCTTTGCATAGTGCAGTTTAGTGGCATGCTGGGACAAGTAGTTCCATGACGAGCAAAAGTCTCCCCTAAGTGGGCTCCTGTCGGTAATTAATATTAAAATGCATGTCTTTTCCTTAGTAAGACTTTGAATGCAGAGAAAAGTTTCTTTGTTTTTCGGATCGCTTGGGCATTTGATTGAAAAAATAGTGACACGGCGCCCTGGCCGTGGGGGAATGCACCATCTCCTAATATTGAGAGGCTGAGGCGAGGAACTGCATCCATGCCAGTCAGCACAGTGAGCCGTTTTGAAAAGAAGCCTTGCCTTGATACTTCTGTAACCTACCAAGGATAACATAAAGCTTTTTATTTACAGGTTGACGCATGGAACCCACTCAGGGTATTGAACTCATTGCTTCGAAGACTACATGTCCCATCAGGCTGTACACCAAGAGACGCACTTAGCGAGTCCCACGAGGGTTAATTACTTCATTAAAACACGCCTTGCATTATAAAAGAAGGAAGCGTCCTGCGTCAACCTTATGCAAATTGCCTTTGAAAAAGCGGCGGAGAGCCGTGAAACACGTCAGGCACAGAGGATTCATGCAGTGAGAATCAAGACAAGTTGATCGTGAATGCCGGAAGGTGGGCGGACTGTCAAGTGCTTCCCTGAACTCCTTGAGCATTTGATTGGGAAAAAAATAATAATAATTATATATATATATAGCAACACAAACTTATATATATAATCTATCTATATATCTATATATATATATATTCACTGAAAAAACCATAGGTTTCAGGGGCGTTATAGGTAGTTGGACATTTCACTCGTACAAAACCATAGAAATTCCCCCGTTATAGTTAGTTCAGCTAACTATAACTCGTGCGCACGAAATGCACTGCTGATGACGTCACATATTACATCACTCATGACATGGTCAGTGACATCACTCATGACATCACTGATGACATCTCAAATGACATCACTGATGACATCATCCTTGTGATAGAGTGGCAGACCTCCTCTCACCCTAATATAACCTTTGATACACACACTCAAAAATACAAACTAACATTTTCAAAACAATGGACATACCAATACCAGTTACAACACACCTATTCATTAATTCCAAGATCTACACACACATCCACTCATTCACCAACAGTCCCTATACAGTCACTCATACATGTACTCACTCATCATATGTACTCATACACCTATACATCCTGTTACACACCGCCACTCATCCATAGAGTTACTCACACACATAGTCACACATGCAAACAAAGTATCAAACATCCATTTACTTACATATACAGTTATACACACACTACCACACTTACTTCTACAGAAACTTACACATACTTACTCTCTTAAACAATCACTTATAGAAACACCTACTTATTTGTACAGGAACTCTTCCAATCTCTCACTCTCACATATACTCACTTATATACACCAATACTCACATATACTAGTTTAAAACATATGTAGTTACTCATAAAGACACTATTGAGACAGTCATTCACTCACTAACACACCCATACACATACTCATCCACCTATACAGTCCTGCACATATGCTGTCTTCAACACATACAAACAGTGAGTCACTCATTCATGCATCTATGCACTAAGTAATACCCCCACAGAACCATACAGACACTCAGACACTCATACTGATACTCAAAAACCAACTAATAACCTATATAGACACTCATGTAGCTACTCACCAACCCATGCAGCCACTTATACACAAAGTGAGAGACTGATACAGATATTTTCATATTTAAACATTACTCACTAACCCATGTATTCACTAAGATACACTTAGTCAGTTATACAATCAATTTTACAAAAAAATCATCTATTTAGACACTTATATACCCATTTATTCTTCCATCGACCTTGAGATATACATATATAAAACATATTTAATTTTCAGAAAAACACACATTCACTGGATGATGTCATCAGTGATGTCATGAGTGATGTCACTGATCATGTCATGAGTGATGTAATATGTGACGTCATCAGCAGTGCATTGCGGGCGCGCGAGTTATAGTTAGCTGAACTAACTATAACGGGGAATTTCTATGGTTTTGTACGAGTGAAATGTCCAACTAACTATATCGCCCCTGAAACCTATGGTTTTTTCAGTGAATTTCTAAGGTTTTTAAATGCTAATTTCTAACTATAACGTGCCTGAAACCTATGGTTTTTCCAGTGAATTTCTAAGGTTTTTTAAATGCTAATTTCTAACTATAACGTGACTGAAACCTATGGTTTTTTCAGTGAATATATATATATTTATTATACTATGTATACATGTGAAAATGTCTCGTCCCCTGTTTGCCTCGGTGGCACGGAAAAAATGGGTGGAACTGACGTCAGCACGCCGACGAGGTCCTCTTATGGCTCCGATGACTTCATACGGTGTCGCGAGCGGAGCCGTGCTCGTTGACGTGGGAGAGCTAGGAAAGAATTTCCGTGGAATGCTGGTGCAGGGGATATTCACCTAAGTGTTCAGGCTAGTCCTTTGGGAGCAACTGTTTATGTTGCCACTCCAGAAACCGAAACCAGTGATCCGAGGGCAGAGGCCCTGCAGATGGCACACGAGGTGGGGTGCCCAGTCATGTGCACCGGCGGGGCAGCGAAGTGACAAGCACCACAACCCACAAAAAAGGTAACGAGGGCTCTGAATAACAAAGGATCTTCTCTTTGTATCTGGCAGGAACAACGAAGTTAAAATGCCCTAGTACCAAAATGTAGAATTAGTGCTACAACGGTCTTCAAGAGGACCTGCGATGCCGCTTCTGCCTCCCGTACCCTGGAGGCGGCACATGGGTCACGCGGTACGGTCATACTGCGGTGGGACGCACACTCGTTGACCTCTCATGGCACTGCTCCACACTTCAGGGAAGACGCTTTCCATTAGCTATGTTTTCTGATGCCATGTCGCGCCGGCCCCGTCCAACAACAGAACTCCTTTAGATCCAAACAGACTCTTCCACTCTCTCACCGGAAGTGAAACCAGGCCACGCGGACACTTTCACAATACAACAGCCGGGAATGCACTTTTCGGTAAAAAAACACATTCCTTCCTCCTAATTAATCAAATAAACGTCTCACTGAAGAACAGGGGCCAGCTTTGATTGGTAAACAGCCGTTACAACGACTTTTTACTTTGCGATACCATTACAACGCATGCATTACCACGCATGCGTTGTACATCACGAAGTCATTACTACGAATTTTTTAGAACGCATGGTCATTTACCATGCATGCCTTTACAACGAATTTTGTTGTAAAGGTATGTATGGTAAATGACCATGCGTTCTAAAAACATGTAGACTGATCCATGTCGTTGTAAGGAAACAGAGGCTGTTCTGTTTCCTCTACAACGACGTGCACCGCCCTCAGAGATGACGTGAAGCAGGAACCACGAGGAGAGAGGAACCATGAGGAGTGAGAGGTAAGGGGGATTGGGCATGGGGTGGGGGTTTCTTTTCTAGGGTTTAGGGTAGTGCAGTGGTGTTTGGGTGGTGTAGGGGGTCATGCTGGGGGTAGTGTTTTAGGGTTTAGGGTAGTGCAGTGGTGTTTGGGTAGTGTAGGGGTCGTGCTGGGGGTAGTGTTTTAGGGTTTAGGGTAGTGCAGTAGTGTAGGGGTCGTGCTGGTGGTAGTGTTTTAGGGTTTAGGGTAGTGCAGTGGTGTATGGGTAGTGTAGGGGTCGTGCTGGGGTAGTGTTTTAGGGTTTAGGGTAGTGCAGTGGTGTTTGAGTAGTGTAGGGGGTCATGCTGGTGGTAGTGTTTTAGGGTTTAGGGTAGTGCAGTGGTGTTTGTGTAGTGTAGGGGGTCATGCTGGGGTAGTGTTTTATGGTTTAGGGTAGTGCAGTGGTGTTTGGGTAGTGTAGGGGTCGTGCTGGGGGTAGATTTAGGGTTTAGGGTAGTGCAGTGGTGTTTGGGTAGTGTAGGGAGTCGTGCTGGGGTAGTGTTTTAGGGTTTAGGGTAGTGCAGTGGTGTTTGTGTAGTGTAGGGGGTTGTGCTGGGGGTAGTGTTTTAGGGTTTATGTTAGTGCAGTGGTGTTTGGGTAGTGTAGGGGTTAGTGCTGGGGTAGTGTTTTAGGGTTTAGGGCAGTGCAGTGGTGTTTGTGTAGTGAAGGGGGTCATGCTGTGGGTAGTGTTTTAGGGTTTAGGGTAGTGCAGTCGTGTTTGTGTAGTGTAGGGGGTCGTGTTTTAGGGTACAGGGTAGTGCAGTGGTGTTTGTGTAGTGTGGGTGGTCATGCTGGTGGTATATTTAGGGATTAGTGTAGTGCAGTGGTGTTTGGGTAGTGTAGGGAGTCGTGCTGGTGGTAGTGTTTTAGGGTTTAGGGCAGTGCAGTTATGTTTGGGTAGTGTAGGGTGTCGTGCTGGGGGTAGTGTTTTAGCACTTATTTTTCTTTCTACAGCACTAACCATAATTTCTATGGCAAAATGAACCCCCTCATTTTGTTCCTTTTTAAATTAAATGTTTTAAGTGTTACCAGTTTATTCCAATCAAGATGGCTTCAGGTGTGCCATACTTTTGTCATAAGTAAGACTGTTAACGCTCTAGTTGTTCTTTAGAACACTCTGGGAAGCTGCAGTAGAACACAAAGGCATCAACTGACATTCTGCTCCTGTTGAAATATAACAGGAAGATATTTGATATCTCACTTAAAACATGTCCTAATTTTTCTTTCTACAGCACTAACCATAATTTCTATGGCAAAATGAAACCCCTCATTTTGTTCCTTTTTAAATTAAATGTTTTAAGTGTTACCATTTTATTCCAATCAAGGGGCCGATTCCGATCTCGGCGGTAGGGCTCGAATCGGATTCGGCATAACCGGATCCGATTCGGAGCCCTATTTCCCGACCGATTCGTACGCGCGTCCGGACGAGCGAGTACGATGCGAATTCACCGACCGACTCGTTCGGGCATCACAACCGCTCTGACCGACTCGTTCCCGGGGTCTAACCGCACCGACCGACTCGCACCGCGCAATGGAGACGTTCCCCGGCCGGGTAAGTACGATGCGCGCCGCGAGCAGTCCGACCGACACGCGCCGTCCGGCTTGAAAGAGCAGTCGGAGACGTACTTTGGGGGTCCGTGTTGGACCCCCCTGTACGCGTAGCCGCGCGAGTCGCACACAGGGGGGACCCATGGGTCCCCCCTACCTGTGCGTGTACGGCGCGAGTCGCTTCACCGCGTACCCGCTGTAGGGGGCGCCCTTGTTCGCCTCGCACCCATTGAGGCAATGGGAGCCCGCGTACGCGTTGTACGACCGGCTCCCATTGACTTCAATGGGAGACCGACCGACTCGAGTACGATAGCATACGGACGCATCGTACTCGTTCGGTCGGGCTGCACGGGTGCGATTCGGTCGGAAATCTCTCCGGGTCCGGCTCGGTCGGAGAGATTTCCGGCCCGAATCGGAATCGGCCCCCAAGATGGCTTCAGGTGTGCCTTAATTTTGTCATAAGTAAGACTGTTAGCGCTCCAGTTGTTCTTTAGAACACTCTGGGAAGCTGCAGTAGAACACAAAGGCATCAACTGACAGGCTGCTCCTGTTGAAATATAACAGGAAGATATTTGAGATCACACTTGAAACATGTCCTAATTTTTCTTTCTACAGCACTAACCATAATTTCTATGACAAAATGAACCCCATCATTTTGTTCCTTTTTAAATTAAATGTTTTAAGTGTTACCGGTTTATTCCAATCAAGATGGCTTCAGGTGTGCCATACTTTTGTCATAAGTAAGGCTGTTAGCACTCTAGTTGTTCTTTAGAACACTCTGGGAAGCTGCAGTAGAACACAAAGGAATCAACTGACAGTCTCTGCCCTTGTTGGATGTACATGTTTTACTGAGAATGTCAGACTTCATTCTCACATGACTGAGAAAGATAATGTGAATTTACAGAAAATATGCTCTTATTTTAGCTTCTGGAGCACCTTCCAAAACTGTATGGGACAAGCATGTGAAAATAGTTTTCTCTCAAACATGATTCATGATATCCCAGCAGAAGGTTTTTCACAGGGTAAAATCACCTTAGAACACACCACAATTCCTGAAATTAGTATGGTACCATCAACAAATGAATTCTAATGTAACTAAAGTCTTTTATCACCCTTTATAGTTCTCCTTTTGGTAACCCTCAAAATCTTCGATTCACTACAATGCATTTCAATGGGGTACTATCATTTATATTGGTCCCAAGATGGCTGCCAGCAATTCCAGGATGAAGTGCTGACAGCCAATCAGATCTCACGATGACATGTGTGGTTAGGCTCCGCCCAGATATATATGTGTTTTCTTTTTCAAATTTCTCAGGAACTACTGAACGGATTTACACCATTTAAGCAAAAGGCACAACCCTGAACCAAGGGCTACCTTTTGGCAAATTTGGTGTAATTCCGTTCAGCAGTTCGGGCTGTAGCTGCGACTAAAGGTTCCTATGGAAAATTGCATGGGGAAAACATGTTTTGGGATCCCCCTTTTTTCTCGGCTCCCGCTTGCCGAATCACCCCAAGACTTTCAGGATAGGAGTGGACCAGAGCGCCCCAACAAGTTGGAAAATTTCGCAAAGATTCGTCAATAGGCGCCAAAGTTATTTCAAATAGAATGGTGCGGATTTCCTATGGAAAATAGGTCCTAACTATAACTATCTACTGGCGACCGCCAGTAGATAATATATATATATATATATATATATATAGATATATATAGATATATATATGTATATTCACTGAATCACTGGAAAAAAAAAAAAGGTTACAGGGACTTTATAGTTGGGAAATAGAATTTAAAAAACCTTAGAAATTCACAGAAAAAACCCCAAAGAAAACAGTGCTGTTATAGTTAGGCTCAGATTTTACGCTCACAAAACTATTGAAATTCAGCTGTTATAGTTACCTGAGCTAACTATAACTTATGCCCCGGCAATGCACTGCTTAGGACCTGACATATTACCTCACTCATGACATGGTCAGTGACATCCCTCATGACATCACTCATAATGTCTCAAATTACATCACAGATGACATGTCAAATTATATCACTGGATATATCACTGTAGTATCACAAATAATTCGGCAAAGGCACAATGTAAATGATGATCAAAATTCTTCCAAATTAGTATTCAGAATTTCATTGAAACCCACAAATTCAGATTAGGATATACTACATACAGATTTCACAGAAAATCCCTTATATTTCATCATTTGTCAATCAAGTCTCCTTGTATAAACCTGCAATTCAATTAGCAACAAACATCTTATGCAACAGCAATATAAAGTGAAAGCATGTAATACCCAAGAATTAAGGCCCTTGTTAAAGTCTGGATTTTAAGTGACGAATTTGAAAATGGCAATTTTAGAAAGTTACAAAAACTGGAGGGGATCGGCCCAAAGGACCGGGGCTCCGCTACATAGATGATGTTTGGTGTCTATGGAGTGGGTCAAAGGAAGAGTTGGAAAGCTTTTATGGTTGGCTAAACACGCGCCATGAGGACATAAAATTCAGCTTGAACATCAGCAAGACTAGCCTGACGTTCCTTGATGTGGAGGTGTCCCCCAATGAGAAAAGATTGACTACCACACTACATAGGAAGTCCACTGATAAAAATACTATTCTACATCATAGAAGTGCTCATCCCAGGAGCTTGAAAGAAAATTTACCGTACGGTCAATTGTTGCGGATACGGCGCAATTGTTCAAGAAAATCTGACTACGAGCAGCATGCAGAAATCTTTAAGGAACAGATGATTCTTCGAGGATATCCTAAGAAGCTGCTCAAGCACGCAATAAAGAGAGCGTGGTATACGCCTCGGGAAGATCTTCTACAAAAGAAAGTCAAACCACCATTGGAACGATTAGTTTGTGTCACAACATTTGGTCCAGAGACTAACAAATTCAGACAAATTGTGTTAAAAAATTGGCACCTGTTGGAAAATCTAGATTGCCCATTCCCGAAACCACTCTTTGCCATGAAGAAAAACAAGAGTATTGGCCAGCAGATCGTAAGAGCCGACATCTTTCCATCGCAAAATAAACACAACTTGAGGACACAATGGCAATTAAAACCAGTTGAGGGCCATCACAAATGCGGAACTTATGCTGCATGTGACTCTACAAAAGAGGGGAATGAGTTCTCACATAAAGACATTAAATGGCGTCATTCAGAATTTACTAATTGTAAATCCAAAAATGTGATCTATGCGGTACTTTGCCCATGTGAGAAATATACATAGGCAAGACTAACCAACAGATTAACCAACGCATCACGCAACATCGTTCCAGGATCAAAGAGAAGGTTGTCACTGCTCCAATGGTGCAACACTTCATGGACAATTCACATAGACAAAGAGATTTCAAGTGGACAATATTATCAGGTTTAGACACAACCAAACGCCTGATGGACATCGACACTGCTCTGTTACAAAAAGAGGCTTACTTAATTCTAAAATTTAATAGTGCTGTAACTGGATTAAATGGGATGACAGAACTTTCAAGAGCATAGCTCAGTACCACATGTCCCAAAATGCACTGTTTCAGTCGTGACAACAACAGGACTTGATTGATATTGTGATTGGTCAAAACTAATCTCCCATAATCCACAGGGTAAAAAATACAGGAAGTGTTTCCACTGGGAATGCCCTGAATGACAGTGAAGTTGCGGTCTATATCGAATAAAGACTTTGGATGTATTGAGACTCGAAAATAGTAAGTGCGATTCAGGTCACTTCTAAGCATGTTTACAGATAAAAAACTTTTTTTTTTTTTTGGCAAGGTTATGACTTAAGTAATGTGTCCCCCATTCGTTTGTAGGGAGACAATTACCGCGGTGACACACGCCCGCTTTAGAGTGTCTTGAGACGTCTTTTGAAGGTACACTTTTGACCTTTCCTGTTTTATTGTCCCAATGTTTACGTTATTTAATAAACCTAAATAGACACAACCAACTTAATGTTTTGTAGAAACCGTCACCGGCATTAAACACGAGGCGCCACACAGCAATCGTCTTTTGCGAGTCAATTTGGAAATACGAGTTAGAGCAGCAGCTCAGTTCGGAAACAAGGTAATCAGATACAAAATGAATAAGCCAGCGTACTGAATGAGAGAGGGTACAAATTACTGATGCTGAGTTTGCATCATTCATTTTTGTTTTCTAGAAATTGCTGACCATTAATATGAAGCCCTGATGAGAGTCCCAGTACCAGTGGTCTGGGCCTTAAAACGTGTCGGCATTTCTCAACACGGAGGAATTGGAAGAAGTTTGTTTTTAGTGTCTGAGGGATTTGTATGGAATAGTTTGCCCCACAGACATAACCAAAGTACTTCCCCGTGTCTGGCACATGTTTGGCCAAAAAAGCAAGATAGCGACAAGATTGCTATAGCTTTCCATGTTTTGATGCAAATGTTGAATTTTGTATATAAATGTTTTTGTATATAAATACTGCACATGTTGTCCATTGTGAATTGTCATAAGTAATTTTTGATGTTTTGTATGTTATTTTGAAAAATGTGTGTCTCTTCACTTCTCATGCAATTAAATCACTTTGTGGAAAATATAAAAAGAATAATTTAGACAAAACAAAGAATGGTTTAATATAAATTCCATTCAAACAGAAAAGATAGTGTTCTGATTGTTGCTCCAAAGTAATAGGAGCGCAAGGTACAACGGAGCCAGGTCCCCCCTTTTTGTGTCTTCAATTTTAGAAAGTTGGCATTTTTCTGCCCTATTTCGTGCTTGCAACCTGTTCCTGGGTTGTTGGCAGTTGGACTACGCTTATTCCTCCCAGGCAGCGACACAATAGAGGTATTAGGTGTGCCTGGATGGGCCATCAACTGGCACGATGGGGAATGGTTCTGGGCACAGTCTCATTTGCAACTGAATAGGCTGTGCCCTGCCTTCACACAAACGACTTGTCACCCTTGCATTGTTCATGCAGCCAGCTTGGAGCCAGGGCAGGGGAGGCAGGGAATTCAAGAACTTCAAAAGGGGATTTTCTAGAACCTTCTCCTACTTCAAAGTGGGCACCACAGATAAATATTGGACCCACAGACCCAACTCTTCAGTATACTTGTGGACCTGTGGAAGGATCGGAAGACTGCTGTGCTGCTCTACAAGAAGGACTGCTACTCTGTTGCCCTGGTGCCTGATGTCCTACTGCCTGAGATAAGGTCTGGATCTGCATCTTGAACCCAGGACAACCAGAGTGACTCCAAGGGCTAGGTGGCTGGCCTCCTAAAGAGAACCTCAGGGACAGGAAATGACCTTGAACCCTGCACCTAGATTCAACTTGCTGTGTGTCCTGCCCGCCAAGTGGTGCTACCCCAGTCTTGGACTCTTGGAAGTGGACCTAAAGGTGCTCTACCAGCCCAGCTGTGGTCCTCATCGGAACCAACGTAAAGAGACCCGTAGCCCCACAAAGCCTCACCATACAGCTGCCAGCCTCATCAAAATCAACACAGAGCAACAAAAAGTCCCGCAAAGGGTCTCTGCACAGCTTCATCAGAACTAACGCCAGGCGATGCAAAGCCTCACAAAGCAACGCCATGCAGACCGCGCACCAGTATCAAAAGTACTTTGTTCAGTGGGCCTAACTGGATCACTGCAGCCACCCCAAGTTCCATTGCGGTCCTCCAGTAACCCAATTTCCAACACTGTCTATTCTTGAATCCATGTGTGATAGCACGTTCCCTTCCTATGGTCGATGGCATCCCTTGTATTTATACAATGTCTTCGCAGCAACATGGGCATGTCCACATGACGTGCTGTTGTTCCGTCACATAGCAAACACAACAAGATGAAGGATGGAGTGCTGAAACTTTTCAACCACACACCCCCAGTCAAGAAATCTGCGTTTAATCCCTGGACCGCAAACAAGCATCCTGGGACTGGTTTCAGGGTATCACCCCATATCAACCAGGCTAGCTTGAATCCAGTGGCACAGCAAGCAAGGGACCCATGTCTGGGTATACCCTTGGCCATTTAGAGCGAACATAGCAAACACAACAAGATGATTGACAGAGTGCTGAGACTTTTCAACCACTAACCCCAGTCAAGAGATCTGGGTTTAATCCATTGTTCTTTTGTTCACTATGCCACCCCAGTTTGGACCCAGCCATATGCAAATCAGTCTTAACCCTGCTCCTCATGGGAACAGTCCAGTCCGAACTGCCAGGCCAGGTTCTCCCTGGACCGGAAACAAGCATCCTTGGACCCATTTCAGTGTATCACCCCTCATCAGCCAGGCTGGCTTCAGCTGAGTCCCCCCCTAAAAAAGTAAAAATAAGCAAAGGGGGCAGGGTAGGAATACCCTGACCCCCAAGCCTTGGTCTTGGGGTCCCAGAGGGACCCCGGCAGGCTCCTGCGCTTGATTTCAAAATGGGCCCTTGTGGGCCAGGTCCTGGGGGCATTTTATAAAAAAAGGAGGGGGCTCACAGGCCCTCTTCCTGAGGCCCTTTGTGCCCTGGGGACCACCACCTCCCTAGGGCTTTTTTTTTTAATAAAGGAGAGGGACCGCATGAACTCTCCCTCCTGGGCTTCTAGAAGCCCCAGGGACCACCACTTCCCCAGGGCAATTAAAACAACTGGCGGGGGCTGTGCGGACCCCCTGAGCCCCGGAGACCACCATCTCCCTTGGGCTTTCTTTTTTTTAATAAGAAGGGGGGTCGTGGGGCCCCCCTTCCATGCTGTTCTCAGTCCCAAGGACTACTACATCCCTGGGGTGGCCCGTGCAAACAGAAGGAAGGGGGCCATACATGGCTCTGGGGAATACCACCCTCAAGGGCCAGCTCCTGCTATGTCCTGGAGTGCCCACCCCTGGGACATAACTGTGTGCTTTTGCTTGGCCAAAGTTTTGACAGCTCCCGCCAAGCAAATGCAAACATTCTGCTTCCTGCTGGCGGGAGCTGTCAAGGGACTCCCGTCCGCTGGAAATGGAGGCTTCATCTCTTTCCCTGCCCACAGACAAACGGGCAGGGAAAGAGATGAAAGATTGCTCTCGCATGCAGGGAGCTGCATTTCCAGCAGCTCCCTTCGTGCGAGAGCAATGCCACTCCCACAGGAGGCGGGAAGTCAGCTGGGACCAAGGCGGCCTTAAGGCTCCCCCGTGGTCCTTGTAGAATGAGGAGAAAGAGGCAAAATAAAGGGGAGAAACAAGCAGAAAGAGGCAATTTAAAGGTGCGAAACTTGCAGAAAGAGGCAAAATAAAGGTCAGCAACGAGCAGAAAGAGGGAAAATAAAGGTGCGAACGAGCAGAAAGAAGCCGAATAAAGGTCAGAAATGAGCAGCAAGAGGTAAAATAAAGGAGACAAACAAGCAGAAAGAGGCAAAAGAAAGGTGAGAAATGAGCAGAAAGAGGGAAAAAAGAGGTCAGAAACCAGCAGTAAGGGGCAAAATAAAGGTCTGCAATGAGCAGAAAGAGGCAATATAAACATGAGGAACGAGCAGAAAGAGGCAGAATACAGGTGAGAGATGAGCAGAGAGAGGCAAAATATAGGTCAGAAATGAACAGCAAGTGGTAGAATAAAGATCAGAAGCAAGTGCAAAGAGGCAGAATAAATGTCAGAAATGAGCAGAAAGAGGCAAAGGAAAAGGACAGAAATGAGCAGAAAGAGGCAAAATAGAGGTCAGAAACAAGCAGAAATAGAGGCAAAATAAAGGTCAGAAATGAGAAGGAAGAGGCAAAATTGAGGTCAGAATCAAGCAGAAAGAGGCAAAATAAAGGTCAGAATCGAGCAGCAAGTAGCAAAATTGAGGTCAGAAACTAGCACACAGAGGTAAAATAGATGTCAGAAACGAGCTGAAAGAGGCAAAATAGAGGTCGGAAGTGAGCAAAAAGAGGCAAACTGGAGGTCAGAAATAAGCAGAAAGAGGCAAAATAAAGGTCAGAAACGAGCAGAAAGAAGCTAAATAAAGGCCAGCAAATGAGCAGAAAGAGGCTAAATGGAGGTCAGAATTAAGCAGAAAGTGGCTAAATAAAGGTCAGAAGTGAAGAGAAAAGAGTCAGAAATTGAACAGAAAACGAGCAGAACCCACTCAGGCACTCATGTACCCAGTCACAGAACAACTCAGACACTCTCACAGCCACTCACAGACTCATTCAGACACTCATGCACCCACTCACAGACAAACTCAAACATGTATACCCACTCACAGACCCAGCTAGACACTCATGCACCCACTTACAGAACCATTCATACCCTCTCTCATCTACTAACAGACCTACTCAGAGACACACACACCGACTCACAGACCCACTCAGAGAGCCACACACACTCACAGACCCATTCAGAGACAGGCACCCACTCACACACCCACTCAGACACTCATGCACTCACAGGCTGACACACATTAATGGAGGCACTGGCTAATCTGTTCAAACACTCTCACAGCCACTCAGACATTCATGCACCCCCACTCAGACACTCTCGCACCCACTCACAGACCCACTCACACCCTCGTGTACCCACTCACACACCCGTGAGACACTCACTCACACACCCACTGAGACACTCACACACACACTCTAAAAGGTTACAGTTAGGTAATAAAATTTAAAAAAACCTTAGAAATTCACCGAAAAAACCCAAAGGTTACAGTTATGTTATAGTTAGGAAACAGAATTAAATAAACCTTAGAAATTCACTCAGTCAGATTCAGATTTTACACACACAAAACTATAGAAAGTCAGCTGTTATAGTTACCTGAGCTAACTATAACTTATGCCCCCGCAATGCACGGCTTATGACCTCACCTATTACATCACTCATGACATAGTCAGATACATCACTCATGAAATCTCAAATGACATCACAGATGACATCACTGATGACATCATCCAGTGAGTGTAAGTATTTTCTAAGAGTTTATGATTGTCAAACATATATACTAAGCTACTACAAAAGTAAAATTAGTACACTAGGTGTACTACTAATGATTGATACCAATTCTAACATATATATTACGTGAGTGGCTGTGTGACTGTGTGTATCCATGTAAGAGTGGGTTTTTGAGTGGCTGTATGGGTGTGTGAGTGGCTGTATGGGTATATAAGTGGGTGTGTGAGTAGCTGTTTGGGTGAGTGAGTGGGTTTGTCAGTGGCTGTATTGGTGAGTGAGTGGCTATATGAGTTGCTTAATGGGTGTGTGAATGGGTGTTTGAGTGACTAAGGTCTAAGGATTTTAAAATTTTATTTGTTAACTATAACTTCCCTGTAACCTTTGCTTTTTCGGTGCATTTCTATGGTTTTAATGCTATTTCCTAACTATACCGTCCCTGCAACCTGGGTGTGTGAGGGTGTGTGTGTGATGGTTGTGTGGGTGTGTAAGTGGGTGTGTGAGTGTGTGGTGGGTGTGTGAGTGCGTGTGTGACTGGCTGTGTGGGTCTGTGATTGGGTGTGGAAGTGGCTGTGTGGGTGGGTGAGTAGGTGTGTGAGTGGCTGCTTGGGTGTATGAGTGGTTTTGAGGGTCTGTGAGTGAGTATGTGAGTGGCTGTATAGGTGTATGAGTGGTTGTATGGGTGTGTAAGTGGGTATGTGAATGGGTGTGTGAAAGCTGTGTGGGTGTGTGATAAAGACTTTGAATGTATTGAGACTCGAAAATAGTAAGTGCGCTTCAGGTCACTTCTAAGCATGTTTACAGATAAAAAACGTTTTTTTTTTTTTTGGCAAGGTTATGACTTAAGTAATGTGTCCCCCATTCGTTTGTAGGGAGACAATTACCGCGGTGACACACGCCCGCTTTAGAGTGTCTTGAGACGTCTTTTGAAGGTACACTTTTGACCTTTCCTGTTTTATTGTCCCAATGTTTACGTTATTTAATAAACCTAAATTTGTGAGTGGTTTTGAGGGTCTGCAACTGGGTGTGTGAGTGGTTGTGTGGGTGTGTAAGTGGGTGTGTGAGGGTGTGAGTGAATGTTTGAGTAGGTATGTGGATCTGTGAGTGAGTGTATATTTTTTTTAAATAGAGTTCTGGATCCACGGATCCACCCGAATCCACCCTAATCCGAGAGGATCCGGGTAGGATCAGCAGATCCTTGTGTGGTTAAAAACAAAAAGGGTTTTGGACAAATTCTTGTCCATGAGGGGTCCCACACAGAATCCTCCATTAGTCCCATGGGGTCAGGGTACCTCTACCCTCGGCCCTTCTATCACTTTTTAACTTTATTTTCCATGGTAGGAACCAAGCCCCGATGAACATAATGGCAGCTGCAACTTCCCTCTCAGGTTGCGGGGAGCCAATTACATCATTTGTATTGGCGCATGGATTGGTGAATCCAAGAAGGATCATCCATGTACCTAGATATACAAATTTGGATTTCAGTTAATATTTCAAAAAGTACTAAACAAATTTACACCAAATAAAAAAAATGGTTCTTTCTGGATCAAGAGCTACCTTTCTGCCAAATTTGGTGTAAATCCGTCCAGGAGTTCGGGCTGTAGTCATGTCTAAAATCTCTACTGAAATTAACATGGGAAAAACACTTTTTTGACCCCCCCTTTTTCTTGGCCCCTGCTTGATGGATCACCCCAAACTTTCCATGCACAACTAGAATAACCAGGGCACTTGTTTTGGAACATTTTGTGTAGATTCATCAAACGGCACCAAAGATATAGGCAAGTTCTAACTATAAGTACCTACAGGCAACCAGCAGTAGGGTATATATATAAATATATATATATATATATATATATATATATATATATATATATATATATATATATATATATACCATCGAAAAACTCTCCGCACTTCCACAGCAGCGCTGGCAGCAACAGCAGCGGCGAACAGAGGGAAACAGACCCAAATAGCTATGGCAGGTAAGATTTATTTCCTCACTTAGTGACGCGTTTCGAGCACAGCCGTGCCCTTGTTCACACACCAAGAACCATTCCGCCATGACATTTTTAAACTGCTGGGTGTGCACCTTCCCATGTCACATGACCATAGATATAGAAGAAACATTCATAAATACTCTTAACATTGTTTTCTCTTTGTTTGCTGGTTAAAAAATGTATATCATTCCTGCTTATAACCTGAGGATTACAGCCATTCCAGTTAAATAAAACTTAGCAGTGTCACTAAATTCTTTTCTATCTTGAAAAATGAATAAATAAATCGGGTTTAAAAAAACGACATCAATTCCAACTTTTCACTATGAGACATATAAATAGACCCATATTTCAAATGTATATAAGTATAAATATGTTTAAAATATACACCAACTATAACATGTATGAAATATCTACACAATAAAAAAAAACTTTATATGCGTATACATATTCAGTTAAATACAGCTTATTTATCATTGTAAATATTGTTACTATGGTCAGTCACAACTCATCTTGATTTGTCGTTAAAAAACCCTTAAAATTTCATTTCATTTCTCAATCACATAATTACTGATGTCACGCAATTGCCCCAATGTATATCTATTCAGACTTTGCTATGTCAGCCTAAATGCTGAATATGTGTGCTATACTGCGGAGTTTCACAACGTGGCTTACCTTTGACTATTGCATGCATCTAATGCCTTGCTTAAAACATTTTTTTCCCTCAAAGGTTTTAATATATATATATATATTCACTGAAAAAACCATAGGTTTCAGGGACGTTATAGTTAGAAATTAGCATTTAAAAAACCTTAGAAGTTCACAGAAAAAAACACAGGTTACAGGGACGTTACAGTTAGTTGGACATTTCACTCGTACAAAACCAGAGAAATTAGGCCGTTATAGTTAGTTAAGCTAACTACAACTTGCGCCCCGCAATGCACTGCTGATGACATCACATATTACATCATTCATGACATGGTCAGTGACATCACTGATGACATCACTGATGACATCTCAAATGACATCACTGATGACATCATCCAGTAACTATGTGTTTCTGTAAAGTTTAAATATGTTTTATATATATATGCCAAGGTGTATTGAAGAATGAATGGGTATATAAGTGTCTGAATGGATGATTTAGTAGGTGCATGACTGACTGTATAAGTGAGTGAATAAACGTGTCTTACTGAATGCATGGGTTAGTGACTAAACTGTGAATGTCTGTATCAATCTGTCAGTTGGTGTGTAAGCAGCTGCATGGGTTGGTGAGTAGCTACACGAGTGTCTATATGGGTTATTGATTGGTTGTCTGAGTATCTGTATGTGTGCCTGAGTGTCTGTGTGGGTGGGTGGGGGGGTGTGACTCTCTGCATAGATGTGTGAGTGGGTGATTCACTGGGTGTATGGGTTCAAGAGTGCATCTGTGAAGGGCTGTATGGGTGGGTGAGTGTGTGTATGGGTGTGTTAGTGAGTGAATGGATGTCTCAGTGGTACATGTGTGAGTAACTACATATGTGAAAGGCAGTATATGTGAGTGATGGACTATATAAATGACTATATGTGAGAGTGAGTAATTGTGAGAGTGGCTGTATGGATGAGTGTGTGCTTGTATCAGTGATTGTATAAGAGAGTAAGTATGTGTTAGACTCTGTATGAATAAGTGAGGTGGTGTGTGTGTATAACTGTATAGGTGAGTAAATGGGAGTGTGATTGATTCTTTGCATGACTGACTAGGTGTGTGAGTAACTCTATGGATGAGTGGCGGTATGTGAGTGTCTGTATAGGTGTATGAGTGCAAATGATAGTGCTGTATTGGTGAGTGACTACATGTATGAGTGACTGTACGGGTGAATGAGTAGATGTGTGTGTAGACCTAGGAATCAGTGAGTGGGTATGTAGTAACTATTGTTTCGAAAATGGTAGTCTGTATTTTAGAGTGGGTGTATCAAAGGTTATATTAGGGTGTGAGGAGGTGCATCAGATTATCACGTGGATGATGTCATCAGTGATGTCATTTGAGATGTCATCAGTGATGTCATCAGTGATGTCACTGACCATGTCATGAATGATGTAATATGTGACGTCATCAGCAGTACATTGCGGGGGTGCAAGTTATAATTAGCTTAACTAACTATAACGGCCGAATTTCTCTGGTTTTGTACGACTGAAATGTCCAACTAACTATAACGTCCCTGAAACCTGTGGTTTTTTCAGTGAATTCTCAAGGTTTTTTAAATGCAGAAAGGGGCCTCGGCCTCCGACAAGCGCTCAGGAATTCTGCTGCGTAGGACTTACAGGAGGTACCAGGAGGGCTACTTGGCTGCCAAAGTCCCTCAGGAGTAAAGTGGACTTCATCCCCCAACCAGTACTGTGCCAGGAGGCGCGTTTGCAGGTGAGCATGGCCTCCAAAGACCTCTTAGCAATGCCACTGTGTGGGACTTACTGGAGGTAACAGGAGAGGTAGTTGGCCCCCAAGGTCAACCTTGGGGGCCAACTACCCCTCCTATTACCTCCAGTAAGTCCCACACAGCAGGATTGCTAAATTCTCATAGCAGGACATGCCCCCTTTCCCCACCACTCTGCAAACGCATTTCCTGGGGTGCTCTTGGATGGAGATTAAAGTCCCCTTCGCTGCTGGGGGTCCTTAGGGGCCAACTAGCCTACCTGATACCTCCAATATGTCCCAGATAGTGGGATTGCTGACAGGTGGACACAGGCCACGCCCCCTTTCTCCACCACTCTGCAAACGCGAATCCTGGTGCATTCTGGGTTGGGGGATTAAGTCCCCTTGAATCCTGAGGGTCCCTGGGGGCCAACTAGCCCACCAGTTACCTCCAGTAAGCCCCGCACAGCTGGATTGCTGAGAGTGGTCGGAGGCCATGCCCCATTTTTCACACCACTCTGCAAACGCGCCTCCTGGTGCACTGCTGCCCGGGGATGAAGTCCACTTTAGTCCTGAGGTCCTCAGAACACAAGAGGACCTCTTTGCCCCACCAGCAATGCACAAAGAGGCGCATTTGCAGAGTGGTGTAAAAAGGGGCGTGTTCTCGGACCACCTCTTAGCAATCCCACAGCTCCCGCCCTGTCATTGCAAACTGCAATGTCCCCGGGGTAGGCACCCCGGGACATTGCTGGAGCCGGCCCTGGGGGGGAGGCAGTCCCCAGGGCCATGAAGGGCTCCTAGAGGGGGGCTGCACATCCCCCCTCCCAACTTATTTAAAGCCCCGGGGAGGTGGTGGTCCCTGGGGCCGGGGGTCCACAACGGACCCCTGCATTAGCATAATTAGTGCTCTGGGGAGGTGGTGGTCCCAGGGGCAGTATGGGGGGGGCAGGAGCCCTCCCACAGTTACTTTTAATTTATGTTGCCCCGGTGAGGTGGTGGTCCCCGGGGCTTAGAGAGCCCGCGAGGCCCCCCCACCCAAAATTTAAAAATGCCCCAGGTAGGTGATGGTCCCCAGGGCTGTGGGGGGCCACGTGCCCCCGAACATTATTAATCATGCCCCGGGGAGGTGGCGGTCCCCGGGGCTGCGGGGGCCCATGCGGCCCCGCAAATATTAATAACATTGCCCCCGGGACCTGGCGCACCCGGGGGCTTCTACAAAATGAAGCGCGGGAGCCCGCACTTCGTTTTTAAAAAAATAACTCGGCGGGATTTGCGAACCGAGCACGAATCCTGCCAAAACATTTTTGGGCCCTCTGGGTCCCTGTGGGACCCCGTGAGCAGGTCTAGGGGTTCGGGAATTCTACCCTGCCCCTTATCTTCTTTTTTTAATCGTTTTTGACCCTTTTGCCTGTGACTCGGTTCAACCGAGTCACAAGATGGCTGCCAACACTTCTTGGTTTGGAGTGTTGGCAGCCAATCAGAATGAAGCTTGTGGTCGGGAGGGTTCGCCGCTCCACCGCGGTCACCAGATATCTATATTTTTTTATTTTTGAATGTCTCAGGAACTACTGAACGGATTTACACCATTTAAATCAAAGAGTGCACTCTGGACCAAGAGCTACCTCTCTGCCAAATTTGGTGTAATTCCGTTCAGCAGTTCGGGCTGTAGTCGCGACAAAAGTTTCCTATGGAAATTAACATGGAGAAAACGCGTTTTGGGACCCCCCTTTTTTCTCAGCCCCCGCTTGACGAATCACCCCGAAACTATCAAGACAGGAGCTGACCGGAGCGGGCCATTAGTTTTGAAAACTTCGCGAAGATTCATCAACCGGCGCCAAAGATATTGGCAAATCAAAAAATGCTTTTCCTATGGAAAGGAGGTCCTAACTATAACTACCTACTGGCGACCGCCAGTAGGTAATATATATATATATATATATATATATATATATATATATATATATATATATATATATATATATATATATATATATATTATCTACTGGCGGTCGCCAGTAGATAGTTATAGTTACAACCTATTATCCATAGGAAATCCGCGACATTCTATTTGAAATAACTCTCTTGCCGGTTGACGTATCTTCGCAAAATTTTCAAACTTTGTGGCCCGCTCCGGTCCGCTCCTACCCTGAAAGTCTCGGGGGATTCGTCAAGCGGGGGCCGAGAAAAAGGGGTCCCAAAACACGTTTTCCCCATGCAATTTTCCATAGGAAACTTTAGACACGGCTACAGCCCGAACTGCTGAACGGAATTACACCAAATTTGGCAAAGAGGTAGTTCTTGGTTCAGAAAGAACCCTTTTGTTAAATGGTGTAAATCCGTTCAGTAGTTGCTGAGAAAATCAAAAGTAAAAAGATAGTGATATCTATGGCCGAGTAGGGTCCGCGTACCCTCCCGATCACGATCTGCATGTGAATTGGCTGTCAGCTGGCTGTCAACATTCCGATTCAGGAAATGTTGGCAGCCATTTTGTCCCTCGGTAGAACCGAGGGACAGAAACAAGTGCGCAAAGCGCACAAAGGGGGCAGGGTAGAAACACCCTGACCCCCTAGGTTTGCTCAGGGGTCCCACAAGGACCCCCTGGGCAAAAAATAAAATAATTTTTTTAAAATCCGCAGGATGCGCTCAGGTGCGCGAATCCTGCCGAAAAAAAAAATCGAAGCGCGGTCTCCCGCGCTTCGATTGTACTTTGCCCCGGGTGGCCCAAGTCCCGGGGGCATGGTGGGGGTTTAATTTTATGTGTGGGGGGCCTCAAAGGGCCCCCAAGCCCGGGGACCGCCACCCCCGGGGCTTTTTTTTAAAATGGTGCGGGAGGGCTCTGAGCCCTACCCGGGGCACTAACAAATTAAAATGCAATTACGTTTCCTATTAATCATGTACAATTACATAAATCAATACGATATCAATATATCGGCAATATCATCAAACAATCACGCCCTGGATGGGCATATGCCTGTGCTGTCATGATCTATATGCATATTCGTAATTATCCTCATTGACTTCATACAGTTAAGTTTAAGTTGTAAACATTCCGGTTTACAATTACACGTTACTCTCTATCCTTGTGGATTTGCATTGAGAGTGACACTACTGTCAAGCCCTCTATGGGCAATTAACCTTACATACATTTCATATTCTTTTTTATATGACACAAGTGACTACTTCGCTATATATCAAGGCAAACAGCAATTTATATGTATGAACAATTATGGAATCCAAAATCAATGGGATACCTTCTAATTATCTCCTGCGATGTACCATAATACATTGTTTTACTGGTTAAATTACTCCCCTAGGTGGATTGCCAGTTCCTCATTACTATTCAGGCCATGTGGGATCTTTGTTCGAAGATCAATTATATATCTGGATTCCAGTCTTCTAAGACTGGTGACCCTGTCTCCTCCTCTAGGATGGAGCGGTACATGGTCCAATGCAAAGAACGTTAAGAGGTCCCTATTGCTTTTATGTTCAGCCATGAAATGCCTCGCTACCGGATATGAAACATCACCGTTCTTAATTGCCCTTGTGTGTTCCAAGATACGCATCTTGGTTTGATGTATTGTACTTCCAATGTACCTTAGCCCACAAGGGCAAACCAAGCAATATACTGTGTACAATGTGCTGCATGTAATGAATTTATTAATTAATTTCAGTTTATTAAGGCCTGGTACCATGTATGACAGAACCCGTTTGCTGTTACTGCAGGCTTTACATCTTCCACACAGGAAAAACCCATGTAGTTTATTTCCAAAGGATTTGGGTGATGTTTTCATCAAATGGCTGCTTGTAAGGGAATCTCTCAAAGCCCTCGCTTTTCTGAATGTTAGAATAGGACGAGCCGGTACATCATCCCCGACAATAGGGTCCATTTTTTAATAGATTCCAATTTCTTCTTAGAATGGTCCTCAACTCCCCAGCCTCCTCTAAGAATGTTGTGACCATTCTAAATTTGTTCTCATTCTGTTTCTTAGTTGCTTTATCTTTCAGCAGTGTTTCTCTGGGTACAGAGTTCACTTTTTGTAGTGCCTCACTAAGAGTTTGTTCCCCATACCCACGAGCTCAAAATCTACTAAGACATTCCTGGGCATACTTTTGAAAATCTGCCTCCCTGGTGTTATTCCTTTTGATACGAAGCAGCTCTCCGTATGGGATGCTGCTGATCAATTTAACCGTAGGATTACTCGAGGCATGTAGTATCGAATTGCCCGCAGTGGGCTTACGGTACAGTCTGGTACATATCTTCTGGTCTGTAATGAACACCTCAAGATCTAAATAGTTTACTGAGGTAGAACTAATATCCGCACTAAACTTCATGTTGATGCTGTTCTGATTTAATACATTTACAAATGCTTGTGCTGTCTCACTAGATCCCCTCCAAACCAGGAAGAGATCATCGATATACCTGTACCAGGCCACAATCTTGCTGGTCCATGTGCAGTTAGCGTCCGACCATGCCACCTGCTCCTCCCACCAGCCAACGAACAAGTTCGCATAGCTGGGGGCGAAGCAGGTGCCCATCGCCGTCCCCGATACCTGCCTATAATGTTGTTCCTGGTACAGAAAAATATTGTTATTGAGGCAGAATTCCAAAAATTCCAGCAACATAATGTTATGTTCAGTGAATTTTATCGGCCGGTTTTACTGAAAAAATTCAACCGCCTTCAAACCGTCTTGGTGTCCTATACAGGTGTATAAACTTGTTATGTCCATGACTATCATGTTATCACCTTCCTCCCACTGCACCTGTTCTATATGTTGGAGAAAATCTTTCGTGTCTTTGATATAGGATGTAAGTGACATCACGAACTCTGCTAGAAAATAATCTATATACACAGACAAATGTTCCAATAGACTGCCCTGGGACGAGACTATAGGTCTCCCTGGAGGTGATACTGTGTCCTTGTGAATTTTAGGTAAGTGGTAAAAACTAGGTGTAACCGGGTTGAGACGTCTTAAATACAAGTATTCTTCAGACTCTAGCATGTTCTTCTTGTACCACTTACGTAACAAGGAATGGCAGTTTGTGATACTTAAGTTGTAATCATTCTTACTCACTTTCATATAGCATACCTCATCAGACAATTGTCGTAGGGCTTCTTTATTGTATGCTTCATAAGTCTGAAGCACAATATTCCCCCCTTTGTCCGACGGTTTGCACACAATATTAGTGTCCCCTTTGATGTCTTCAATTGCCTTCTGTTGCTCCAAAGTGAGATTGTATTTCCTTTTCTGTACGCATCTACGGCTTCTCAAATGTACTAGTTCCTTTATAACTGCATCTGAGAACACATCAATAATATCGTTCGGCATTTGTGGCAGAAAGGTAGATGCCGGTTTGAATGAACTTACACTGCTTAGTTGTTGTATCCCAGCTGTAGGTATCTGTTCATTGTTCTCTTGTGAACTTGTCGTTTCCCTACCCAAATCCTTCAAAGCCTGCAAGGCTGGAAGATCATGTCCAGTCAGGATATCAGTTGCCATTGCTTGGTCCCCAGTTCTTTTGGTTTGTGCCCTCAAAGGTCGTAATTTAAAGAATTTGTGCAGTTTTAATTTTCTAGTAAATTTGAATAAGTCGATGCGTGCCTGTGTATATTCAAGTCTCTTCTGTGGACAGAAGGTTAAGCCTAGTTTAAGCATCGATTCTTCGCATGGTGCCAGTGTCCGTGATGTCAAATTGATAATAGTTAGATTCTCCTCTATAGCTGGTGTTATCTGCTTTTGTTGAATTTCTTGCTCCTGGTAACTGGTGGCGACCTGCTGCTTTTTACGCCACTGCCCCCCTCTTCTTGTTTGTCTCTGCGTTTTTGTTCTGGGGGTTTCCTTCTGTTGCCTTTCTGCCATGACTGTCGGATAAGCTGAAATTCTTCGTGAAAAGGGATCTTTTTGGATGATGCTAGACCCGATGCACCTCCACTTTCTTCTTCAGAATGCTCCGCATCCGTCAACTCTGATTCTGAGGTGTCACGTTGTTCAATAACACCAGGGAGGCAGATTTTCAAAAGTGTGCCCAGGAATGTCTTAGTAGATTTCGAGCTCGTGGGTATGGGGAACAAACTCTTAGTGAGGCACTCCAAAAAGTGAACTCTGTACCCAGAGAAACACTGCTGAAAGATAAAGCAACTAAGAAACAGAATGAGAACAAATTTAGAATGGTCACAACATTCTCAGAGGAGGCTGGGGAGTTGAGGACCATTCTAAGAAGAAATTGGAATCTATTAAAAATGGACCCTATTATCGGGGATGATGTACTGGCTCGTCCTATGCTAACATTCATAAAAGCGAGGGCTTTGAGAGATTCCCTTACAAGCAGCCATTTGATGAAAACATCACCCAAATCCTTTGGAAATAAACTACATGGGTTTTTCCCGTGTGGAAGATGTAAAGCCTGCAGTAACAGCAAACGGGTTCTGTCATACATGGTACCAGGCCTTAATAAACCGAAATTAATTAATAAATTCATTACATGCAGCACACCGTACACAGTATATTGCTTGGTTTGCCCTTGTGGGCTAAGGTACATTGGAAGTACAATACATCAAACCAAGATGCGTATCTTGGAACACACAAGGGCAATTAAGAACGGTGATGTTTCATATCCGGTAGCGAGGCATTTCATGGCTGAACATAAAAGCAATAGGGAACACTTAACGTTCTTTGCATTGGACCATGTACCGCTCCATCCTAGAGGAGGAGACAGGGTCTTAGAAGACTGGAATCCAGATATATAATTGATCTTCGAACAAAGACCCCACATGGCCTGAATAGTAATGAGGAACTGGCGATCCACCTAGGGGAGTAATTTAACCAGTAAAACAATGTATTATGGTACATCTCAGGAGATAATTAGAAGGTATCCTATTGATTTTGGATTCCAGAATTGTTCATACATATAAATTGCTGTTTGCCTTGATATATAGCTAAGTAGTCACTTGTGTCATATAAAAAAGAATATGAAATGTATGAAAGATTTATTGTGAATAAGACATGACTCTCAATGAAAGAAAATGTAAATGAAAACTTTGTCAAATTTTGTGAATAAGAAAAGTTTTTTTAGGGGCCTAATAAGTAACTGGTTTTAACATGCACAAATCGAAATGAAATGAATTATAAGGTTAATTGCCCCTAGAGGGCTTGACAGTAGTGTCACTCTCAATGCAAATCCACAAGTATAGAGAGTAACGTGTAATTGTAAACCGGAATGTTTACAACTTAAACTTAACCATATGAAGTCAATGAGGATAATTACGAATATGCATATAGGTCATGAAAGCACAGGCATATGCCCATCCAGGGCGTGATTGTTTGATGATATTGCCGATATATTGATATCGCATTGATTTATGTAATTGTACATGATTAATAGGAAACGTAATTGCATTTGCAATTAATAAGTTTTACTGTGGAATTGTAGGCATATAGAGCCTAAAAATGAAATGTGCAGTATTCAACAATATGTCCTTTTGCATGTTAAAAGATGGCGGCATGTTTTTGCCGAAAAGTTGGCCCTCTTCTATGTCGATACCCATGTCGGGATATCGGAAACACGGTATATTTAAATGTGGCAGTTTCCGGCGCACCCAATCACCATCAAAAAAGGCGACTGTAGAAACGCGTCTGGTGTAAGAGTCCATGAAATAAATCTTGGTTGGGGCTCACCCCCGCGAGTGCTCTGTTTTGTTCGTGAATTGGGCAAAGCCGGGAGCTGTTATAATAGCGGACGCACCTTCCGCGTAGGAGCACCCGTTTGCGAGTGCACAGAGTTGGTGTAACGTTGGAGCTGACATTGATGTTCTCAGTGCACCGCTGACACGAGGATTGATCCTGCAAATCTTGGATATAAGGACTAGAGTCTCTATGGTAAGAGACGTCTTATACTTACATTGATATATGCGAGTGGCAGCAAAACGAGGGGGTTGAATGAATCCGGAATCCCGGATTCTAGCAACGCGAATTGGGCAACAGCTATAACATGTATAGCGAATCAGAACGCCGGGAGGCGGCACTTGACGTCTTTAAAAAAAGATCGACAACGGGAACAACAAGTAATAAAAAAGAAAAGTTCATGTCCCTTCTACATTGATTTCCCAGTTCACTAGCCTGGAGAGATTGCATGAGCGGTGTTGGAAGCCGGAGTCCCCGTCACGCGTCACTGTCACAAATGCGCGACCCGGGACTCCCCACTCAACGTTAGGCCAAGTAAGGACACCGTTTGAGATAGCCCTGCTCACCCCCTTAGTAGCTTGGCACGAGCAGCCAGGCCTATCTCCAAGGCACGAGTGTACAGTATGTGCAACCACGCCCACAGCAACCCCCTGGTGACACCACAAATGGACTCCACACGAGTTTGATAAAAACGAGTATAAACTTTATATAGAAAGATATACGATCAGACCACACGTTACAAAAGCCAACATATAATAAAGGGTAATATTCGTTCCGGCTGGCTGGTAGGTTCAAATCCCAACCACCGCTTTCCAAACGCTATGCTGGTCGTAATGCTAGAATCACACACGTTGCAATGGACAAACAATAGTGCTCTGTGTAATGATACAATCCTTTGCCGGGCACAGGAGAAATAATACAATGCGTAATGATACACTCCGATACCTGCAATGGGAGAAATTATGCAATGCATACTGCTACAATCATGTACTGCGCAATGAAGGAATAATGCAATGCATAGCTACAATCATGTACGTTGCAATGACGAAATAATGCAATGCGGGCCGCTACACTCCTGTACTTTGCAAGGGAGAAATAATGCAATGCGTAGCGCTACAATCGTGTACTTTGTTAGGCGGAAATAATGTCAGGCGTCATAAGACAGTCCGGCAGTTCGTTAGCAGCAATATTGGCAATGTGTATTACGACAGTCAGCCTCTTCGATAACAGTTGCCCCCCACACGTATTCACGATGAAATAAAGTACAGCTTCCCACTCGGGCCCCAGTACCACCACTCCTTGGTCAGTACGGGCCCCAATCTGAGCCGAAGCAAAGGCTCACATCGTCAGAAGGACGGAGAGGCTGAGAGAGTGTCCCTCCGAGCCCGCACCCCGCCCAGGCAGTGATCCACGTTACCTGGGGGGCGCGACCCCACTCTCCTCTCCTCCTTCAATGAACTAGGACTTTCGTGCAGAACTTTCTCAATGAGCCTCAGCGGCTCGGCCTGGCAGGTCAGCTCCTCCGGGGCTGCCGGTCCGGGCCGCGACTGTTAGGAAGGTCTCAGGCGGCTGCAGGGCACACGTACCCCATGCTCCTGAGATTACGTTACTCCGGGTGCACGTTCACCACCGCACCCTCCGGGTCTCTTCTGGCACGAAGCCACACACACAACGCTGATGGGACTTCACGTCGACTCCGAGTGCACGTTCAACCGGCACTCCTTCCTGCGGTCTCAGTTCGCACCAAGACACGCACACCATGCTGCAGAGACTCACTTTCTTCCGGTGCACACGATGATCAGCCGATCACCTCCACAGTCCCAGGTTACACCAAAGCACGCACACTGCTTCACTGAGACTTACTCCAATTCCGGTGCCCCGATATCCAGGCGCTCTTCACCAACGCCTCCGGCCGCACCTCGACACGCTCACCGTGTCCGAGCCTCGCTTCTCCTCCGGTGCACTTGATCACCAGGCGCTCTTCACCAATGCCTCGGTGCACCCCGACACGCACCCTGCGCGTCCGAGACTCACTCCACTTCCGATGCACGCGTTGACCAGGCGCTCCTCGCCAGCGCCTACAGTGCACCACGACACGCACCCAGCGCGTCTGAGACTCTCTTCATCTCCGATGCACCCGCTCACCAGACACTCTTCACCAGCGCCTGCGGTGCACCCCGACACGCACCCTGCGCGTCCGAGTCTCACTTCACTTCCGATGCACGCGTTGACCAGGCGCTCCTCGCCAACGCCTCCAGTGCACCGCAACACGCACCCAGCGAACCGAGACTCTCTTCACCTCCGATGCACCCGCTCACCAGGCACTCTTCACCAGCGCCTGCGGTGCACCCCGACACGCACCCTGCGCGTCCGAGTCTCACTTCACCTCCGGTGCACACTTCACCAGGCGCTCCTCACCGACGCCTCCTGTGCACCACAACACGCACCCAGCGCGTCCGAGACTCACTCCTCCGTCGATGCACACGTTCACCAGGCGCTCTTCACCAACGCCTCCTGTGCACCACGACACGCACCCAGCGCGTCTGAGTCTCGCTTCTCCTCCGTGTGTCCAAGATCACAGGGCACACCTTCTGAGGGTCTCAAGCTGCCACAACACGCGCCCACCGTGTTGCTTGAAACTTCTCCGGAAACTTTTATGTTCCTGTGTTTCCAAACAGGGAGCCAGCTCACCTCGGGCCCTTGGGGTTACAAGACACAGCACAAAGCACAGTCTTCTTCAAGCAGGGGGACCCAGCGCCTCCATGCACAGTCCCAACAGCCTCTCCCTTAGTTAGAACAGTCAACTGCAGACCAGCCCCAGATGATGAAGCAAGGATTGGTCTCTTCAGTTGCTCCTTCTTTAGCAGAGGTTCCTCTTGACCACAGAATGGGTCCAAGCCTTTTCAGTCTCAATCCATTTCTGTTTCATTCCAACGTTCAGGGGTTTCAGCTCTCATAGATATACCCCTAAATGTCTTTGAAGTTCGTTGTGCTCAGGGGTCCCTGACCCCTGCCTAAATCATTTCTGGGTGTCTCCCTCCCAGTGTCACCTTTCTCCCTTTGATACTGGGGGTCTGGATCCTTAATCACTCAGCAGGAGATGGGTCAATTGTTTTATAGCCGCAACCCAGGCCTCTTCACCTCCTGAGGCTTCTCCTCGCATACTCTCCAGCTGCAGGTCAGCCTGGTGCCATCTCACCCCCTCCCCTCTCAGATCCAGACAGTCAATCCACATTCAACAGAGACACACAGAAATGCCTAAAGTACAAAACTCAGCCACTTTCTAAAAGAGCGGCTTCTGAACACACAGTGACAAAACCACTTTCATAGAAAGATGTGTTATGACTCTGTGAGTTCATACATACCAAACTTCACCTCTCCATTTTAAACTTATGGGAAACTAGGCTAACAAACACAATACCCAGCCTCCCCCATCCTGTCCTATGGGCAGAATTGCCTTTCACCAGTGAAAAACGAAATGGAGTGTTTTTCACTGTCAGGACATAACACACACCTCAGTATATGTCATGCCTTTTACTTACACGGCACCCTGCCCAGGGGTTACCTGGGACCTACCACAGGGGTGCCCACTGTGTATGCAAAAGGGAAAGTAAGGCCTGACAAGTGGTTGCACTTGTCAGGACAACATGCTAACTTAGCAAACTGCGCGCAGGCCCTACACTGCAGGCCTGAGTTCCCTTCTCCGCGCACCCTTTGCATTACTAGCCCTGGCACACACAGTGCACATCACTAGGGACTCTACTAGTAAGGCAAACATACCAATCATGGCCAACCAATTACCATTACACTTTACACAGGGAACTACTGTACTTTGACACTGATCAGCAGTGGCAAAGTACCCAAAGCATCTAAAAGCAAAGGAGGTAGAGTCAAAAAGTCAGGGTAAATCACACCAAGATATGCCAGGTCTAACACGCGTCCCCTCCAGCCGAAAAGTGGGGGGAACTACCCACCCTCATGGGAGTTCTCATCACTAAGGCGGAAATATCTGGACAGACCATCAGCATTGGCGTGTTCTGTTCCCGGACGGTGTTCCACCGTGAAGTCCATCCCCTGTAGGGAGATGGACCACCTCAACAGCTTTGGATTCTCACCCCTCATCTGCATCAACCATCTGAGGGGCCGGTGGTCGGTCTGAACCAAGAAGTGGGTCCCAAACAAGTAGGGCCTCAGCTTCTTCAGCGCCCAGACCACAGCAAAAGCCTCCCTTTCAATTGCACTCCACCTCTGTTCCCTGGGAAGTAGCCTTCTGCTAATGAAAGCTACGGGTTGGTCCAAGCCCTCGTTGTTCAATTGTGAGAGTAGTGCTCCTACCCCATGCTCTGAAGCATCTGTCTGCACGATAAACTGTCTGGAGAAATCCGGCGCCCGTAACACTGGTGCGGTGCACATGGCAGACTTCAGGGCATCAAAGGCGGTCTGGCAGGCATCAGTCCAGACCACCTTCTTGGGCTGTTTCTTGGACGTCAGTTCTGTCAGGGGGGCAACGAGGGTGCCATACCCCTTCACGAACCGTCTGTAATACCCAGTGAGTCCTAGAAAGGCCCTCACTCCTGTCTGGGTCTTGGGGGGTTCCCACGCCAGGATGGTATCAATCTTTGCCTGGAGGGTCGCCACCTGGCCGCTCCCCACCAGGTGTCCCAAGTACACCACGGACCCCTGCCCTATCTGGCACTTACTTGCCTTGATAGTTAGGCCCACCCTCTGCAAGGCCTTCAATACTTCACAGAGGTGTTGCAAATGTTCCTCCCAACTGGAGCTGAACACTGCAATGTCGCCCAGGTAAGCGGCGCTGAATTCCTCCAGCCCACTCAGCACCTGGTTAACCAGTCTCTGGAAGGTGGCAGGGGCGTTCTTCAACCCAAAGGGCATAACCCTGAACTGGTAGTGCCCCTCTGGCGTTGAGAACGCTGACCTCTCCTTAGCCCCCTCGTTCAAGGCAATCTGCCAGTACCCCGATGTCAAATCAAATGTACTGAGGTACCGGGCAGCGCCCAGCCGATCCACGAGCTCATCAGCTCTGGGGATGGGGTGCGCGTCAGTCTTAGTGACCGCATTGAGTCCACGGTAATCCACAGAGAACCGAAGTTCGGGCGTGGCACCCGGCGCAGCAGCTTTTGGCACAAGGACCACTGGGCTGGCCCAGGGGCTGCTGGATGGCTCAATCACCCCTAGCTCTAGCATCTTGGAGACATCTTCCTTGATGCTGGCCCTGAACTTATCAGCTACCCTGTAAAATGTTTGTTTCACAGGCAGACTGTCTCCAGTGTCCACATCATGGACGCACCAATGGGTGACTCCTGGGGTCAGGGAGAACAGGGAGGCGAAATGACCCAATACCTGGCGACAGTCCCTCCGCTGTTCTGGGGTCAGGGTAGGAGAGAGGTACACCCCATCCACTGACCCGTCCTTCTCTTTGGCTGACAGGAGGTCAGGAAGAGGTTCACTCTCCTCTTCCGCCCCGTCATCTGTAGCCAAGAGCATGGTCACCTCAGACCTCTCAAAGTGTGGTTTGAGGCGGTTCACATGGAGAACCCTCAAAGGATTCCTAGGAGACCGTAAGTCCACTAGGTAGGTCACTTCGCTCCTGCGCTCCACCACCTCATAAGGCCCAGTCCACTTGTCCTGGAGCACACAAGGCTCCACTGGCGCCATCACCCACACTTTCTGCCCAGGTTGAAACTCGACCAGAGTGGCATTCTGGTCGTACCACCGTTTCATATCCTCCTGGCTGGCTTCCAGGTTCGCCTGAGCGAGTTGCCTGAAACGCCTAGTTTGGTTCCTGAAGGCCAGCATGTAGCTGTATACATCCTGGGGGGGTTTACTAGGAGCCTTCTCCCAGCCTTCCTTCACCAAACTCAAGGGTCCTCTGACCGGGTGCCCATACAAGAGCTCAAAGGGACTGAATCCCAATGACTTCTGTGGCACCTCTCGGTATGCAAACAGCAGGCATGGCAAGAGGACGTCCCACTTACGCCTCAGGGGTTCCTCCAGACCCATAATCATGCCCTTCAAGGTGCGGTTAAACCTCTCAACCAGACCATTACCCCGGGGGTGGTAAGGTGTGGTGAACTTATAAGTTACACCGCACTCCTTCCACAGAGATTTCATATACCTCGATATGAAATTAGCACCCCTGTCGGACACCACCTCTCTGGGGAACCCCACACGGGAGAAAATCCCCATCAGTGCACTTCCCACCACGGGGGCTGTCACCGTCCGGAGAGGGATGGCTTCCGGGTACCGGGTGGCATGGTCCACCAAGACCAGGATGAACCTGTTGCCCATGGCCGTCTTGGGATCCAGAGGCCCCACAATGTCAATGCCCACCCTCTCAAAGGGTGTGCTGACTACAGGGAAAGGTTGGAGGGGAGCCTTTCGCTTCCTTCCACTCTTACCACTCGCCTGACAAGTCTGACAGGTCCTGCAATGAGTATCAGAACTGACTGACTGACTGACTGACTGACTGAGTATTTATAGAGCGCACTATTGCCGAGGCGTCTTGGCGCTAAGGAGTGAGCATACCAAAACAGCTGATGGATTTAGAGTTTGGAAAAGAGCCAGGTTTTGATGTTTTTCCTAAAGAGCGACCTGCTGGACTGTAGTCGTAGCTGTACTGGGAGTGAATTCCACAGCTTTGCTGCCTGGAAGGAAAAACCCTTTCCTCCCCACCTCACTCTTTTTATCTTGGGGGTGTATACCAGTCCAGTATTTGTGGATCTAAGGCAGCGAGATGTCTCATAGAGGGGAAACAACGATTGCAGATCATCGGCACCACCACCATATAAAGCTTTGTGCACTAGGCAAAGAGCTTTGAAGTCTACCCGTCGTCGAACGGGGAGCCAGTGGAGTTGCTTAATACTAGCGGAGGTGGGATGATGTTTGGGTAGATTTAGCAGAACTCGTGCTGCCGCATTTTGGAGTGTCTGAAGTTTGGCGAATTGACTAGCGCCAGCTCCAAAATATAGAGCATTGCAATAGTCGACTCTCGACAAGACTAAGGCTCCGACCACCGTTTTCCTCAGGGAGGGGGGAATGAACGGAAGAATCTTACGTAGGACTCTCAGGGTAAAGAAACATGCTGAAGTCACTTGGTTTACCTGTGGGGCTAGCGTTAAGTCTTTATCAATCAGGAAGCCTAAATTCCTTGCTTTAGGCGCTGGTGGTGGGCAGACTCCGGCTGAGGGGGGCCACCATAATTGGCTCCATATTGATGGTTTCTGCCCGAACTCCACAACCTCGGTTTTTTCGGTGTTCAATTTTAGGAAGTTTGAGTTCATCCAAGCCATCAGTGCTGTAAGGCAGTTTCGAAAACGTTCTGCTGTCATTTCCACGCTTTGTGTAACTGACACCACTAACTGAGTGTCATCTGCATACGACACTAGCTTAAAACCATGGATTTTGATTAGCCTGGCCAGAGGGGCAACATAGATGTTAAACATAGTCGGGGACAAGGCTGATCCCTGAGGAACTCCCCCTGGGAGGGTAAAGTTATCTGATTGCCGTCCCTCCCAATGAATTCGTTGTTCCCTGGATGCTAGGAAAGAAGTTAGTAGGGCTAGAGCTTTGTCCCTAATGCCGGCAGCCTCCAGCCTTTGCACTAATACCGCATGATTTACAGTGTCGAATGCTGCGGTAAGATCGAGCAGTACGAGAACTGCCCTCCCCCCTCCATCCATTGCCTTGCGGATCTCTTCTGTTGCCATGATCAGGGCAGATTCAGTGGAGTGCCGTGATCTAAAGCCATGCTGAGTGGAGTCAAGAATGTTAGTTTGATGCAGATATTTAGTCAAATCAGAATTCATGGCTTTCTCCAGTATTTTGGCGGGTAGAGGGAGGCAGGAGATTGGACGATAGTTTTTGGTCTCCAGGTGGTCAAGCGTGTTTTTTTTTAATGTAGGCCGGATACATGCCTTTTTCCAGCTTCGAGGAAAAAGCTCAGAGCTAATGATTTGATTTAGTAGAGGGGTGAGGTATGCACTAATCTCCTTTGGAGCCAAATGCAAAATGTACAGAGGACAGGGATCTAGAGGGGACCCGGACTTGGTCTGCAGCAGTAAATCTGCCACTTGTTCTTCCATTAACACAGAAAACTGAGATAAATGACATTGAGGTGCCATGTCTTCCCATCCCTCTTGGTGGTGCGTCCCAAGCGCTTCCACTGTATTCTGGAATTTGTTGTAGACATTCTGGACTTTTTCTTGGAAGAAAACAGCCATTTTGTCTACAAAGTTTTGATCTGGTGAGAACCGCGTGTCACGAGGGCTTTTTGATAGCTCAGTGACAGTTTTAAATAGTTCCTTTGTGGAGTTAGTTGCTTCCTGGATTTTCGCTGTAAAATAAGCCATTTTGGCTTGTTTTATGGCTATTTTATAGTTCTCTAAAGCTAAGCTGTACTCATTTCTATAGATCAGGCTGTAATCAGATCTCCAAATGCGTTCCTTGCGTCTGCATTTTATTTTGAGTTGTTTAAGTTCGGCCGTGTACCAGGGTGACGAGACTTGCCTTGTCCTAAGGTGTTTTGTCACTTCTGGTGCCAGCTGGTTTACCACTTGCCTAAGCCAATTATCAAAGTGGATGGCTGCTATATTGGAATCTGCCAAGGCTGGGGAATTCTTCGTTAATGCTAAAATCAGATCATTTTGTTGAATAAGTTTCCATGGACGAGATTTTACCGAGGAGGGTCTATTCCTACGACCACTACTTGTGGAAGGAATCTTAACGATAAAATGGACTGCGGAGTGATTAGACCAAGTTAGTGGTTGTACCCCTTTCACTTCGATGCGTTTATTATTGGTAAAGATTCCATCTAGCATATGACCCGCTTGGTGCGTTGATTCCAATACGATCTGGCTCAGCCCGAAGCTAGCTAAGTTATCAATCAGGCAGGATGTATCAGAGTCATTTTTTGCTTCTATGTGAAAATTGAAATTGCCCAGTATCGTAAGGGACTCCGTATCTAAACAGGATTCCAAATAGGTCAATAATGATCTATTAAAGGGGGATCTCGTCCCTGGAGGCCTGTAGATAAGTAGCCCCGGAAAAAGTTCTCGGTTGTTCATTTTAATACTAAATGACATAGCCTCTGCTTCTAATGAAGGTTCTGGCGTAATCCTCACCTTATAAAGGGACCGGTAAATTAATGCTATCCCGCCCCCTTTAGCTCCTACCCGGTCTAAATTAGCTACAAAGTAGCCATCTGGCACTGCTGCGTTCCAGTCCGGCTCATTAGAATCATTAGACCAGGTTTCAGTAAGGAATAACAGGTCCGGATTCTCTGCTCGAATCATGTAATCTATGTCATATTTATGTTTAATTACTGACCTAGAGTTGAGTAGAATGCAACTGATTATATTGGGGTCTTCATTGGGGGTGTCTTGTGTACAAACTTGAGGCTTGGGGTCCCTTCTACCTTGGAGTGTATTTTTATCCAAGTTGTTAGAAGGAGTGC
This sequence comes from Calotriton arnoldi, assembly GCA_963921515.1. Classification (NCBI taxonomy): domain Eukaryota; kingdom Metazoa; phylum Chordata; class Amphibia; order Caudata; family Salamandridae; genus Calotriton; species Calotriton arnoldi. The sequence continues at coordinate 125,895 of CAWUFW010020152.1, forward strand.
CTTGTTCCTTTTCTTTAGCTGTTAGTTTTGTGGGAAGATTCATGGCCATCAGGCCACAGGAGTTACAGCGCCTAGGACTATGGCTCAGTTTATCCAATATAGCTATTGGGTGAGGGCACTCATCGATATTCAGATTCATAAGGTCGCATTGTGTATACATGTGCCTATTGAAAAGGGCAGGGGTCCTGGCGCTGGTCGCGCTTCGGGCGCCGACGGGCGCAGATTGGCTTGCGCATCTGGGGCCAGTAGAAGTGGGTGACAAGCTGCTCAAAGGTCTTGTCCTGCCCCAAATGTCCCGCCAAAGGTACATCATGAGCCAAACCCAATAGGAAGGCTCTGAAGCGCTGGGGTACCACCTGCGCCCGGGCTAACCCAGGCTCAGCCACCTTTGGCTCACTATACAGGAGATCGTTTTCCCAGTAAATCAAGTGTGATCCCGACTGATCACCTGCTGCCTGGTTTGCTGCCTGCTGCCGCAAACCTACAAGAGAAGGGCAACCCTTCTGTTCCTCACACAATTCCTCCCTGGAGGGCCCCCCTTCCTGCTGCCATTCGGTCAGTCTGGGTAGGTCCCCCAGTTCAGCCACTTGTTCCCCCGTAGGTTCCAGGGCATCCCCCTCAAAGGGTGCCTCCTCCTGGACCGTGGGAACTTTGGGGGCCGGTTTCCCACGCCCCCTGCCTCTTCTCTTCCTGGCAGGCACCTGGGCCACTGTTTCAGGCTCCAGGTTCTCTTGAATACCTTTACTGGCTACCATAGACCGAGTGGTCACACACGCCCACTCAGGTAGACCCACCAAATGCGCCTGGCGCTCCACCTCCTTCCAGGGGGAACTCTCCAGGTCATTCCCTAGCAGACAGTCTACAGTCATGGATGGACTTACAACGACCTTCAAGGAACCTGAGACCCCTCCCCATTCAAAGGGAACCAGCGCCACCTTGCAGAGCCGCACTGAATTGTCTGCTGACATTACAGGGTGAAGCACACCGGGAATTACTTGCTCTTCAGACACCCACTGACACCTGACAGATGTCAGACTGGCTCCGGTGTCCCTCAGAGCCTCCACCCACTGCCTGTACTTTTTAGTGTTCTCAGGCAGAGGGATTTCCTGGACCATCTCTCGATCTCCTAAGGAGACCAGGGTCATAACTGCTTGCTCCTCCCCATTCCAAGGACTCAATTCCTCCCCCAACGCTACACTCACTAAACCAGGTGTTGGAGCACCAGTGGGTGCAGATGACTTTTTGGGGCATTAAGGGGAAATATGACCCACTTCTTTACAGAAGTAACTCGTAGGAGGACCTCGGGGCTCCTTCTTGCCCTAGAAGGCCCAGGCCCTCTTGGCCTTGAGGGACTGGGACCCTTTCTTGGGGGGACTACCTTGAGGCCCTTTAGAGGACTCCTTGGGGTTACCATTGTCCTCCCCCACCTTAGGCGGGGGACCCTGCATACTCTTGGCAGTGGTATTCCCAATCCCCTTGTGGACCCAGGTACTAGTCCAGCGGTCCGCCTCCTCAGCAAGTTTACTGGGATCAGTCAGCTTACTATCCAATAAATGCTGGCGCAGCTCTGGAACACACAGACTACTCAAGTGATCCCAACTTATTAAATTGCATAAGCCCTTAAAATCATTGACCTTGCTACGCAGCATCGAACCATCCAGTGCCCGTGTGTACTCATTCACATATTTTACCCAAGTTCGGGATTCTAGTTTCTTGGAGGTCCTGAACTTCTGCCGGTATTGTTCAGGGGTGATCCCATACCGGATGCATAAAGCCTCCCTCATGTTGGCGTAGGTCAGGGTTCCCGCCTTCTCTAAAGGTGATAGAACGTCCCTCCCCGAAGCCTCAAACTGTTTCCATAGGCCCGCCCCCCAATGCTTTTCAGGCACCTCATTCATCCTTAGTGCGATCTCATATGCCGTGAACCACGCATAAATGTCATCCCCCCTCTGGTAGTCTCGCACTAAATCCTTGGGCATGTACACCTTCCCTACTGGCACTGGTGGTGCGCTGCCACCATTCAAACAGGGCTCGGCTTGTCTACCCTTAATGTCCAGTTCCCTCATGCTTAACTCATGAGCGAAGAGAATCCGTTTCTCTTACAACGCAAGAGCGTTCCTGCTCTCCTCTGCTTGAGTTTTAAGTTTTAACACCTCCAACTCATGCAGTCTGACCCTTTGGTTTTCCTCCAACTCCTCTGGTGAAAAACTCCTCCCTGAATGGCTACTACCAGCCCCTGCGGCTGGTCCCTCCACTGGCAAATCCTGTGGACCAAATCCATTCCCTTGGTCATCCTCATCCACCTCAACATCACCCGTCTCCTGAGCCTCTTTGGCTTCCCACCAGGCCCTCAAGGCCACTTGCAGCTCTTCCTTCTTGGCGCTACCCTTCATGGGACATCCCAAAGCTCTGCAGAATTTCCTCAACTGATCAACCTTGTAGGTCAACAATGCCTGAATGTTAAACTCTAATTCTGCAGCCGCAGCCTCACCTGCTATCTGGCTCCCCTCCTGAGACATGATGTGTGGTTTAGAGGTTTCTCAACAATAGAACCAACAATTCAAAACAATATGTTGTTGCGTCGTGGTCTGCGATCAATTTATGATGTACACCAATTACTGTGAGTGGTTTTGCACACACACTTTTCAATTACGTTAGGATCGTATCCCACCGCTCTGCCGCCAAATGTTGGAAGCCGGAGTCCCCGTCACGCGTCACTGTCACAAATGCGCGACCCGGAACTCCCCACTTAACATTAGGCCAAGTAAGGACACCGTTTGAGATAGCCCTGCTCACCCCCTTAGTAGCTTGGCACGAGCAGCCAGGCCTATCTCCAAGGCACGAGTGTACAGTATGTGCAACCACGCCCACAGCAACCCCCTGGTGACACCACAAATGGACTACACACGAGTTTGATAAAAACGAGTATAAACTTTATATAGAAAGATATACGATCAGACCACATGTTACAAAAGCCAACATATACTAAAGGGTAATATTCGTTCCGGCTGGCTGGTAGGTTCAAATCACAACCACCGCTTATCAAACGCTATGCTGGTCGTAATGCTAGAATCACACACGTTGCAATGGACAAACAATAGTGCTCTGCGTAACGATATAATCCTGTGCTGTGCGATATAATTACGTTACTCCGGGTGTACGTTCACCACCGCACCCTCCGGGTCTCTTCTGGCACGAAGCCACACACACAACGGTGATGGGACTTCACGTCGACTCCGAGTGCACGTTCAACCAGCACTCCTTCCTGCGGTCTCAGTTCGCACCAAGACACGCACACCACGCTGCAGAGACTCACTTTCTTCCGGTGCACACGATGATCAGCCGATCACCTCCACAGTCCCAGGTTGCACCAAAGCATGCACACTGCTTCACTGAGACTTACTCCGATTCCGGTGCCCCGATATCCAGGCACTCTTCACCAACGCCTCCGGCCGCACCTCGACATGGTCACCATGTCCGAGCCTCGCTTCTCCTCCGGTGCACTCGATCACCAGGCGCTCTTCACCAATGCCTCGGTGCACCCCGACACGCACCCTGCGCGTCCGAGACTCACTCCACTTCCGATGCACGCGTTGACCAGGCGCTCCTCGCCAACGCCTCCAGTGCACCGTGACACGCACCCAGCACGTCCGAGACTCTCTTCACCTCCGATGCACCCGCTCACCAGGCACTCTTCACCAGTGGCTCCGGTGCACCCCGACACGCACCCTGCGTGTCCGAGTCTCACTTCACTTCCGATGCACGCGTTGACCAGACGCTCCTCGCCAACGCCTCCAGTGCACTGCGACACGCACCCAGCGCGTCCAAGACTCTCTTCACCTCCGATGCACCCGCTCACCAGGCACTCTTCACCAGCACCTGCGGTGCACCCCGACACGTACCCTGCGCGTCCGAGTCTCACTTCACCTCCGGTGCACACTTCACCAGGCGCTCCTCACTGACGCCTCCTGTGCACCACGACACGCACCCAGCGTGTCCGAGACTCAGTCCTCCATCGATGCACACGTTCACCAGGCGCTCTTCACCAACGCCTCCTGTTCATCACGACACGCACCCAGCGCGTCCGAGTCTCGATTCTCCTCCGTGTGTCCAAGATCACAGGGCACACCTTCTGAGGGTCTCAAGCTGCCACAACACGCGCCCACCGCGTTGCTTGAAACTTCTCCGGAAACTTTTATGTTCCTGTGTTTCCAAACAGGGAGCCAGCTCACCTCGGGCCCTTGGGGTTACAAGACACAGCACAAAGCACAGTCTTTTTCAAGCAGGGGGACCCAGCGCCTCCAAGCACAGTCCCAACAGCCTCTCCCTTAGTTAGAACAGCAAACTGCAGACCAGCCCCAGATCACGAAGCAAGGATTGGTCTTTCCACAGCAGTCTCTTCAGTTGCTCCTTCTTTAGCAGAGGTTCCTCTTGACCACAGAATGGGTCCAAGCCTTTTCAGTCTCAATCCATTTCTATTTCATTCCAACGTTCAGGGGTTTCAGCTCTCATAGATATACCCCTAAATGTCTTTGAAGTTCGTTGTGCTCAGGGGTCCCTGACCCCTGCCTAAATCAGTTCTGGTTTTCTCCCTCCCAGTGTCACCTTTCTCCCTTTGATACTGGGGGTCCGTATCCTTAATCACTCAGCAGGAGATGGGTCAATTGTTTTATAGCCGCAACCCAGGCCTCTTCACCTCTCAGGGCTTCTCCTCGCATACTCTCCAGCTGCAGGTCAGCCTGGTGCCATCTCACCCCCTCCCCTCTCAGATCCAGACAGTCAATCCACATTCAACAGAGACACACAGAAATGCCTAAGCACAAAACTCAGCCCCTTTCTAAAAGAGCGGCTTCTGAACACACAGTGACAAAACCACTTTCATAGAAAGATGGGTTATGACGCTGTGAGTTCATACATACCAAACTTCACCTCTCCATTTTAAACTTATGGGAAACTAGGCTAACAAACACAATACACAGCCTCCCCCATTCTGTCCTATGGGCAGAATGGCTTTTCACCAGTGAAAAACGAAATGGAGTGTTTTTCACTGTCAGGACATAACACACACCTCAGTATATGTCCTGCCTTTTACTTACACAGCACCCTGCCCAGGGGTTACCTGGGACCTACCACAGGGGTGCCCACTGTGTACGCAAAAGGGAAAGTAAGGCCTGACAAGTGGTTGCACTTGTCAGGACAACATGTTAACTTAGCAAATTGCGCGCAGGTCCTACACTGCAGGCCTGAGTTCCCTTCTCCGCGCACCCTTTCCATTACTAGCCCTGGCACACACAGTGCACATCACTAGGGACTCTACTAGTAAGGCAAACATACCAATCATGGCCAACCAATTACCATTACACTTTACACAGGGAACTACTGTACTTTGACACTGATCAGCAGTGGCAAAGTACCCAAAGCATCTAAGAGCAAAGGAGGTAGAGGCAAAAAGTCAGGGGAAATCGCGCCAAGATATGCCAGGTCTAACAAGCGGGAGATCCGAAAATGGTGGGAGGCGACGTCGCTGCAGAGTTATGTGGAGGTGGAAAGAGTACCGAGAGGTCTGCGCATTTATACCATACCAGCGTACGAGAACCCTGACCCACAGCTCCTTGAAGAGTGGGCAGAGCAAACTGCAAATTCTTGCAAAGGGATGCTAACTATCCTCATCAAATTTGCGTGGAGTGACCGAGAGAAAGCACCCAAAGTCATTGAGAATTTGGAAATAGAGATTGCAAAAGATGACGACAAAACCAGGCAAGAAGAACTGAGGACACAGATGATGAAACGCTTAAGAAACTATGAAGGTAAAATAAAACAGCGCAAGCAAGAGAAATTCGAGCGTGACGAGAAAGACTATGCACTCGGCAGGGTGCTGACGTTTGCCAAAAGATTCGATGCTCCAAGGAAGGCTCTCCAAACACAGCAAACACCATCTATAATTGAACAACGTGACACCTCAGAATCAGAGGTGACGGATGCGGAGCATTCTGAAGAAGAAAGTGGAGGTGCATCGGGTCTAGCATCATCCAAAAAGATCCCTTTTCACAAAGAATTTCAGCTTATCCGACAATCATGGCAGAAAGGCAACAGAGGGAAACCCCAGAACAAAAACGCAGAGACAAACAAGAAGAGGGGGGCAGTGGCGTAAAAAACAGCAGGTCGCCACCAGTTACCAGGAGCAAGAAATTCAACAAACGCAGATAACACCATCTATAGAGGAGAATCTAACTATTATCAATTTGACATCACGGACACTGATACCATGCGAAGAATTGATACTTAAACTAGGCTTAACCTTCTGTCCACAGAAGAGACTTGAATATACACAGACACGCATCGACTTATTCAAATTTACAAGAAAATTAAAACTGCACAAATTCTTTAAATTACAACCTTTGAGGGCACAAACCAAAAGAACTGGGGACCAAGCAATGGCAACTGATATCCTGACTGGACATGATCTTCCAGCCTTGCAGGCTTTGAAGGATTTGGGTAGGGAAATGACAAGTTCACAAGAGAACAATGAACAGATACCTATAGCTCGGATACAACAACTAAGCAGTGTAAGTCCATTCAAACCGGCATCTACCTTTCTGCTACAAATGCCGAACGATATTATTGATGTGTTCTCAGATGCAGTTATAAAGGAAATAGTACATTTGAGAAGCCGTAGATGTGTACAGAAAAGGAAATACAATCTCACTTTGGAGTAACAGAAAGCAATTGAAGACATCAAAGGGGACACTAATATTGTGTGCAAACCGTCGGACAAAGGGGGGAATATTGTGCTTCAGACTTATGAGGCATACAATAAAGAAGCCCTACGACAATTGTCTGATGAGGTATGCTATATGAAAGTGAGTAAGAATGATTACAACTTAAGTATCATGAACTGCCATTCCTTGTTACGTATGTGGTACGAGAAGATCATGCGAGAGTCTGAAGAATACTTGTATTTAAGACGTCTCAACCCGGTTACACCTAGTTTTTACCACTTACCTAAAATTCACAAGGACACAGTATCACCTCCAGGGAGACCTATAGTCTCGTCCCAGGGCAGTCTATTGGAACATTTGTCTGTGTATATAGATTATTTTCTAGCAGAGTTCGTGATGTCACTTACATCCTATATCAAAGACACAAAAGATTTTCTCCAACATATAGAACAGGTGCAGTGGGAGGAAGGTGATAACATGATAGTCATGGACATAACAAGTTTATACACCTGTATAGGGCACCAAGACGGTTTGAAGGCGGTTGAATTTTTTCTGAAAAGGCGACCGATAAAATTCACTGAACATAACATTATGTTGCTGGAATTTTTGGAATTCTGCCTCAATAACAATATTTTTCTGTACCAGGAACAACATTATAGGCAGGTATCGGGGTCGGCGATGGGCACCTGCTTCGCCCTCAGCTAAGCGAACTTGTTCGTTGGCTGGTGGGAGGAGCAGGTGGCATGGTTGGACGCTAACTGCACATGGACCAGCAAGATTGTGGCTGGTACAGGTATATCGATGATCTCTTCCTGGTTTGGAGGGGATCTAGTTAGACAGCACAAGCATTTGTAAATGTATTAAATCAGAACAGCATCAACCTGAAGTTTAGTGCGGATATTAGTTCTACCTCAGTAAACTATTTAGATCTTGAGGTGTTCATTACAGACCAGAAGATATGTACCAGACTGTACCGTAAGCCCACTGCGGGCAATTCGATACTACATGCCTCGAGTAATCATCCGGTTAAATTGACCAGCAGCATCCCATACGTAGAGCTGCTTCGTATCAAAAGGAATAACACCAGGGAGGCAGATTTTCAAAAGTATGCCCAGGAATGTCTTAGTAGATTTCGAGCTCGTGGGTATTGGGAACAAACTCTTAGTGAGGCACTACAAAAAGTGAACTCTGTACCCAGAGAAACACTGCTGAAAGATAAAGCAACTAGGAAACAGAATGAGAACAAATTTAGAATGGTCACAACATTCTCAGAGGAGGCTGGGGAGTTGAGGACCATTCTAAGAAGAAATTGGAATCTATTAAAAATGGACCCTATTATCGGGGATGATGTACCGGCTCATCCTATGCTAACATTCAGAAAAGCGAGGGCTTTGAGAGATTCCCTTACAAGCAGCGATTTGATGAAAACATCACCCAAATCCTTTGGAAATAAACTACATGGGTTTTTCCCGTGTGGAAGATGTAAAGCCTGCAGTAACAGCAAACGGGTTCTGTCATACATGGTACCAGGCCTTAATAAACCGAAATCAATTAATAAATTCATTACATGCAGCACACCGTACACAGTATATTGCTTGGTTTGCCCTTGTGGGCTAAGGTACATTGGAAGTACAATACATCAAACCAAGATGCGTATCTTGGAACACACAAGGGCAATTAAGAACGGTGATGTTTCATATCCGGTAGTGAGGCATTTCATGGCTGAACATAAAAGCAATAGGGACCTCTTAACGTTCTTTGCATTGGACCATGTACCGCTCCATCCTAGAGGAGGAGACAGGGTCACCAGTCTTAGAAGACTGGAATCCAGATATATAATTGATCTTCGAACAAAGACCCCACATGGCCTGAATAGTAATGAGGAACTGGCAATCCACCTAGGGGAGTAATTTAACCAGTAAAATAATGTATTATGGTACATCTCAGGAGATAATTAGAAGGTATCCCATTGATTTTGGATTCCAGAATTGTTCATACATATAAATTGCTGTTTGTCTTGATATATAGCGAAGTAGTCACTTGTGTCATATAAAAAAGAATATGAAATGTATGAAAGATTTATTGTGAATAAGACATGACTCTCAATGAAAGAAAATGTAAATGAAAACTTTGGCAAATTTTGTGAATAAGAAAAGTTTTTTTAGGGGCCTAATAAGTCATTGGTTTTAACATGCACAAATCGAAATGAATTGAATTATAAGGTTAATTGCCCATAGAGGGCTTGACAGTAGTGTCACTCTCAATGCAAATCCACAAGGATAGAGAGTAACGTGTAATTGTAAACCGGAATGTTTACAACTTAAACTTAACCGTATGAAGTCAATGAGGATAATTACGAATATGCATATAGATCATGAAAGCACAGGCATATGCCCATCCATGGCGTGATTGTTTGATGATATTGCCGATATATTGATATCGTATTGATTTATGTAATTGTACATGATTAATTACATAGATACATAGATTACATAGGGATGTCATTGGTATCTTATGCCGATGACACCCAGCTAGTCATTGCCTTTTCAAAAAAGTGTAAAAACAACCTCTTTAAATTTAAGGAGGACCTGTTAGCGATTGCAGACTGGATGACAGCCAATTGCTTGCAGCTCAATGCTGCTAAGTCTGAAATTCTTGTATTGGGGAGAGATAGTGCTCTTTGGTCAGAACAGTGGTGGCCGGATAAACTCAAACCAGCGCCACTGCTCAAAGAGGCGGTTAAAAATCTAGGCTTTTGGATAGATAGGGATCTTTCTTTTGATACCCAATCTAAAGTTCTCGCAGGGGTCTGTTTTGGACTCTTGAGGGGGTTAAAACCTTTGCTTGGATATTTTGAACCAAAAATCCGCCAAACTATTCTCCAGGCTACAATTCTAGCCAGGTTGGATTATGGTAACTCCCTGTACCTAGGCGCTAATAAATCTTGTATTTTACGCCTCCAAAGAATTCAGAATGCCGCGGCACGTGCTTTGCTGGCACTGCCTAAGTTCTGCTCGGTATCTAATCTTTTACCTAAGCTGCACTGGCTGCCAATAGCCAAAAGAATCCAGTTTAAGTCCCTGTGTGTAGCCCACTAAATTCTGTCACAACAAGGCCCTCCGATCTTAAAGGACCTGCTAGTTCAGTATATCCCGAATCGTCCCCTTCGCTCTGCCAACTCGGGATTGGTGTGTACCCCCCGATTTCAAAGAGTCAGAGCTGGTGGTCGATCTTTTAAGGTTCAGACGGCCCATCTTTGGAACTCCCTTCCGATCTCTATCAGAGGACTCCAGAATCATCTGACTTTTCGAAAGGCTTTAAAGACCTGGCTCTTTCCGGTATAACTGTTTGTGTCTGTTAGAGTGGTTTATTGGCACCTGTTCTTTGGGTAGCGCTGGGACGCCCCGTTGCTGGGGCAGCTATGCGCTGTATAAATCCGTAAATAAATAAATAATAGGAAACGTTATTGCATTTGCAATTAATAAGTTTTACTGTGGAATTGTAGGCAGATAGAGCCTAAAAATGAAATGTGCAGTATTCAACAATATGTCCTTTTGCATGTTAAAAGATGGCGGCATGTTTTTGCCGAAAAGTTGGCCCTCTTCTATGTCGATACCCATGTTGGGATATCGGAAACACGGTGTATTTAAATGTGGCCGTTTCCGGCGCGCCCAATCACCATCGAAAAAGTCGACTGCCGAAACGCGTCTGGTGTAAGAGTCCATGAAATAAATCTTGGTTGGGACTCACCCCCGCGAGTGCTCTGTTTTGTTCGTGAATTGGGCAAAGCCGGGAGCTGTTATAATAGTGACGCACCTTCCGCGTAGGAGCACCCGTTTGCGAGTGCACAGAGTTGGTGCAACTATATAAATATATATATATACATATATATATATATATATATATATATATATATATATATATATATATGTGTATGTATATCATTAAACAAAAGGATGCCGCACTCCAGGGTATCGTAGTTGTTAAGCGTTTATTCACACCACTAACACCAACGCCTTTCGACACAAGGTCTTGATCACGGTTGGGTAAGTCCTACATTGATTTCTATTTATACTGATATCCCATGTTGCTCATAATGAGGCATTATGGGAATTGTAGCTCCTATGTACATTATTTACAAGTTGTGTTCCATGTGTTAATATTAAACAATCGTACTTAGTAGATCAAATTGTCCCACATGTTCATTACTATTTACACATATTATAGTAATATCTGAGGCATAGTGTTTTAGTCATGTACATAGTTACAAGGTTGCAGAGACCTGTCCAATTAAGTTAGTCCGATATTGAGTACAGTCACATAATGCCATTGTGGCCTTAGTAGTTGGTGCTCTAGGTTGTTGGAGGCTGAGTGCCTATGTTTATGAAGCAAAATGTGCATGCCCTAGAGTATCCTTTTTACCTTTCAGTGAATTGTGTATCACTCAATGTGGGGCTAAGTGCCCATATGGAACAGGCATATCATGCCATCAGATATCATCCTCGAAGAGTAGGTTATGTGTGTATGTAATTTCATATTGGGAAAACGCTTGGTTCTAGGCATTTTATCCTCAAAAGTTATAGGGTGCTTTACAAGAGAACAAAAAGTTCCTCATCGGTGTTCAGGCCTGTGACTGTTTCGTTCTGAAGCATATAATCATTTGTGACTCAAGGCATCTCAGTTTCAGCATCCTGTCCTCACCCCTTTCATGTTGGGGAATATGGGCAATACCGCAGTAGTTCATGTGTTGCCATGTGTGACCTGCGTGTGTTGCTAGATGTTTTACCATGGCATAGTTCGCGTCGTGGTTCAGGACCGCTCTAATGTGTTCTAATATTCTCTTTTTGAGTGGGCAGATAGTACTGCCAATGTATCTTGTGCCACAGTTGCATGTTATCATGTATACCACATACGTTGTGTCACACGTGATTTTGTGTGTGATCTTGAATTGTTTGCCTTTGAAATCTGTGAGGTGTTTGGAGTTTTTACCGATTCTGCAGGCCTTACACTTGTCACATATCTATATATGTATCTATATCTATATTCACTGAAAATACCATAGGTTTCAGACACGTTATAGTTAGAAATTAGCATTTAAAAAACCTTTGAAATTCACTGAAAAAACCATAGGTTTTAGGGACAGTTATAGTTAGTTGGACATTGCACTCGTACAAAACCCGTGAAATTCCCCCGTTATAGTTAGTTCAGGTAACTATAACTCGCGCCCCGCAATGCACTGCTGATGACGTCACATATTACATCACTCATGACATGGTCAGTGACATCACTGATGACATCACTGATGACATCTCAAATGACATCACTGATGACATCACTGATGACATCATCCATGTGATAATTTGATGCATCTTTTCACACCATAATATAACTTTTGATACACCCACTGTAAATTACAGACTGCCATTGTCAAAACCATAGACACTCCAACACCAATTACTATATACACACTCACTGATTTTTAGGTCTACACACACACATCTACTCACTCACCCGTACAGTCACTCATACTTATAGTCACTCAGTACAGGACTATTATATGCACTCATACACCTATATAAACACTCACACACCGCCACTCATCCATAGAGGTACTCACACACCTAGTCAGTCATGCCAAAAATTAAGCACACACCCATTTACTCACCTATACAGTTATACACACACCAACTCACTTACTCATACAAATACTAGCACATTCTTCAGTGATGTCATCAGTGATGTCACTGACCATGTCATGAGTGATGTAATATGTGACGTCATCAGCAGTGCACTGCGGGGGCGCGAGTTATAGTTACCTGAACTAACTATAACGGGGGAATTTCACGGGTTTTGTACGAGTGCAATGTCCAACTAACTATAACTGTCCCTAAAACCTATGGTTTTTTCAGTGAATTTCAAAGGTTTTTTAAATGCTAATTTCTTACTATAACGTGTCTGAAACCTATGGTTTTTTCAGTGAATTTCAAAGGTTTTTTAAATGCTAATTTCTAACTATAACGTGCCTGAAACCCTTTTGTTTTTTAAGTGAATATCAAAGGTTTTTTAAATGCTAATTTCTAACAATAACATGCCCGCCCCCTACCTTCACCACTGTGCAAACGCGCCCTGTGGCGCGTTTTAAGTTGGGGGATTAAGTTCCCTTGAATCATGAGGGTCCCTGGGGTCCAACTAGCCCACCCTGTACCTCCAGTATGCGCCAGTGAGCTGCGTTGCAGAGAGGTGTTCAGAGGCCACGCCCCTTTTTACACCTCTCTGCAACGCAGCTCTGTGGCGCTTACTGGAGGTACCTGGTGGGCTAGTTGGCCCCCAGGGACCCTCAGGATTGAAGAGGATTTAATTCCCCATCTTAAAACACGCCACGGGGCCTGTTTGCACACATGTCACCTGAAGCCCCGCCCCCTCCCTTCACCACTGTGCAAATGCGCCCCGTGGCGAGTTTTAAGTTGGGGGATTAAGTCCCCTTGAATACTGAGGGTCCCTGGAGTCCAAGTAGCCCACCATGTACCTCCAAAAAGCGCCACCGAGCTGCGTTGCAGAGAGGTGTAAAAAGGGGCATGGCCTCTGTACACCTCTCTGCAACGCAGCCCCCTGGCACATACTGGAGGTTCCTGGTGGGCTAGTTGGCCCCCAGGGACCCCCAGTATTTAAGGGGAATTTGTTCCCCATCTGCAAACGCGCCAGGGGGCGTGTTTGCAGAGTGGTAAAGGAAGGGGGCGGGGCCTGCGGCCCGATCGTTCCCCCCCTCCGAAGGGGGGCTGTGTAGCCCCCCTTCCTTTTTCCTATTTTTGGGCCCTGGGGACCCCATCCCCCAGGGCCTTACCCCTTTTTTTTTTAAATTAAACTGGAAGGGGGCCGCGTGGCCCCCCTCCCGTGGCCGAATCCGGCCCCGGGGACCCCATCCCCCGGGGCATGGCCACACTTTTGAATACATTTTTAAGGAAGGGGGGCTGCGTGGCCACCCTCCTCATGCCTCCTTTTGCCCCGGGGACCCCATCCCCCGGGGCAGGCCTTTATTTATTTATTTATTTTAAATACATTTATTATTTTTGGGGAGGGGGCCGCGTGGCCCCCTCCTGGGCCACTACTTGCCCCGGGGACCCCATCCCCGGGGCTGGCCCTATCCTTTGGGGTCCGTGGGGGACCCCAACTCCCCCACGGACCATGCCGGCTCCCCGCCTCCTGCGGGAGCCGGCATTGCTTTCCACATGGGGAGCTGCTAACATGCAGCTCCCCATGTGGAAAGCAATCTGCTGGATATTGGAAGAGAGAGCAGGTTTCCTGCTCTCTCTTCCAATATCCAAAGCAGTTTGCTATGACAGGACGGGAGCCGCGAGGCTCCCGGTCCTGTCATAGCAAACTACAGTGTCCCGGGGGTAGGCACCCCGGGACACTACAGGAGCCGGCCCTGGGGGGTGGCGGTCCACAGGGCCATTACAGGCTCCAGGAGGGGGGCCGCGCGGCCCCCCTCCCTCCATCCACAAAGCCCCAGGGAGGTGGTGGTCCCCGGGGCTCTGGGGGTCCGTAATGGACCCCCATATTGAAATTTTTAGTGCCCCGGGGAGGTGGCAGTCCTGGGGCGTGTGGGGGGGCTCGAGCCCCCCCCACACAGGTCATTTTTTATTAAAATTAAAACGAAGCCCCGGGGGGTGGCGGTCCCCGGGGCTGCGGGAGGGCCAAGAGCCCTCCCGCACCATTATTTTTTAAAGCCCCGGGGGATGGCGGTCCCCGGGGCTTGGGGGGCCTTCGAGGCCCCCCAAAATTAAAGATAAACCCACCCCCTAATGCCCCCGGGACTTGGCCCACCCGGGGGCAAAATAGCATCAAAGCGCGGGAGACCGTGCTTCGATTTTTTACGGCGGGATCCGCGCATCCCGCCGATTTAAAAAAAAAAATGCTTTTTTCTGCCCAGGGGGTCCTTGTGGGACCCCCTGAGCAGACCTAGGGGGTCAGGGTGTTTCTACCCTGCCCCCTTTTTGCGCTTTGCGCACTTGTTTCTGTCCCTCGGTTCTACCGAGGAACAAAATGGCTGCCAACACTTCCTGATTTGGAGTGTTGACAGCCAATTAGCATGCAGCTCGTGATCGGGAGGGTGCGCGAATCCGACGCGGCCATAGATATATATGTGATTTTTGTTTTGATTTTCACAGGAACTACTGAACGGATTTACACCATTTAACAAAAAGGGTTCTTTCTGAACCAAGAACTACCTCTTTGCCAAATTTGGTGTAATTCCGTTCAGCAGTTCGGGCTGTAGCCGTGGCTAAAGTTTCCTATGGGAAAATGAATGGGGAAAACACGTTTTGGGACCCCCCTTTTTTCTTGGCCCCTGCTTGACGAATCACCCCGAAACTTTCAGGGTAGGACCGGACCGGAGCGGGCCATAAAGTTTGAAAATTTCGCGAAGATTCGTCAACCGACGCAAGAGTTATTTCAAATAGAATGTTGTGGATTTCCTATGGAAAATAGGTCCTAACTATAACTATCTACTGGCGACCGCCAGTAGATAATATATCTCTATATATATCTATCTATATATATATATATATATATATATATATATATATATATATATATATATATATAAAACAGAACAGGACAATAACTGTAACTTGTTCTTTATATAGAATTATTTTATATAGAATTTCACACCTCACCACTTGTTGTAAGTACTGCAAATAAAAGATGTCTTTATTTTCCAAAATATGGTACTCAATTTACTTGGCCTCAGAATAGTGGAAGGCTGGGTCCAAATTAATGACCTTCAGAATGATTTATTTGTCAGCATGGACTGTCAGCTCACTGAGCTGGTCTAACATCCTACGGCAATATTCCAAGTGACCAGTGTTTAAATAGAAAACCTTAGCATAAGACACAAGTCACATGACTCATAGCAGCCGCCGAGTTGAGGGTTCGTCCTTTGTCAGGTGTCAAGTGATTATGGACAATATTCTGTTTGTAAAGGATTGCTCGGTTATTGCGAAGGTAAATAAACAGGGTGGAGGCACCACTCAAAATCACTGTGCTTAGAGAAAGAAACATTAGACTGGCTTGTATGCCTACAGTCCCCAACCTCATAAACAATACCCACTCACTCCAAACTGTCCGCGACGAGCAGGGATGACTAAGTGAAAAGGTTTATATATGTCTTTTTGTGCCAAAAAATAAGAGGAGTTTCAGAAAAATGTGCTCCAGAGGGATTATGAAGCCAATTTGGATTTGCTCCTATACCTACTGTGTCATCTAAACACTGAGCAATTTAGCAGTTCTTGGTCACAATCAACCTTTGGCTTGTTCTTCACTGCCACCTCAACTTTTATTGGAGTCTGGCTTGGCTGCAGATAGAAGCTCATGCAGCATAATAGGGAAAAAGGATGGGGCAGGAGATTGCCAAAGACGCCAAACATAGGAGCAGGGGAAAATAAAGAAATGGGGAAATTCAGAAAATAAAAAGAGGCAAACTTAAACAGGAAAAAAGAGAGAAAGACATTGTGAGGTAGAAGAAGGAAAGGGGGAACAAGTTAAGAAGAGTAAAAAAGAAAGCACAGAATAAAGGGAGAAAGCAAAGTAAAAGAGGGAACGAAAGAAAGAAAAAGGGAAGCAGAAAGAAGAAATAGAATAAGAACGAAAGAAAGAAGAAACAAATGAGAGAAAAACAAGAAAATAGAAAAATAAAGAACAATGGGGGTACACAATAAGAATGAGAGAATGACAACAAAGTGAAAGGAAATAAAAAGTAAGAAGGGGAGAAAAGAAAAAAGGCAGAAAAAAGAAAGGGAGACAGGTGAAGTGAGAGAAACAGAGAAGTAAATAAAGGAAAACTTAAAGAGAAGCACATGAAGAATGAAAGAATCGAAGAGAGAAAAACAGATACAATGAACGAGAAAGAAAGAAGGAGTTAGTGAAAGAAAGGAGAGTGGAAGAAAGAAAATAAAAGAGGAATGAATAAATGAAAGAAAAAGAATAAATGAAAATTGAGACACCGTAAACAGAAAAGACTGAAAAGAAACAAGAAAGAAAGAAGTATGGTAAGAGAAAGAAATAATAAACAGAAGGCAGAAAAGTGTGAAATAAGAAAAGAGAAAGAAAGAAAGCGAATGAATGAAAAGAAGAAAAGGTAGGAAGGAAAAAAATAAGAAGAGGAAAGAATGTATGAAAGAATGAAAGAAAGGGGAAAAGAAGGACATAAGAGAAAATGACTACAAAGTTGGAAGAAAGAAATAGGCAAAAAGGATAGGGAAATAAATTTAAAGGAGGCAAGAAATAAAAGAGAGGATGAAATAAGACGTCTTAATAGATTAAGAGAAAACGAAATGAAAGAAAAGAAAATTGAACGGAAGAAATATCTAAGGAAGATGGGAGAAAATGATTGAGGATGGAAAGACAAAGAAAAAAGAAAGGCATACGTTTAAATGGGTTGAGAATTAAAGACTAAGCAAAGATACAGGAAGACAGAAGGGAGGGGGCAATTTAAAATAATGGAATTTAAAAAAGTGGAATGGAAGGGAGAGGCAGACTTAGAATAGGGAAGGAAAGATGAAATATAAAAACGTAGCAAGATAATGATAAAAAAACTAATAAGAGTGCAAAAGGAGGGAAAAAGAAAGGTGGACATAAGGCAGACCCAAAGAACAGAAAAAAAGAAAGAAGAATGAAAAAACTAGCAAATGGGGGGAATAAAGAGTCAAAGGAGAAAGAAAAATGTGAGTGAAAGAGAAAAAGAGAAAGGTGCAAATAAAGTCTAAGAAAGGAACAATCAAAGAAAAACCATATCAAATTATAGAATTGAGATACACAAGTGGAAAGATAAGGGGAGACATGAAGGAAACAGGTGAGAAGTAGATGGAGGAAGGAAAAAGGATGAAAGACGAATAGAGAATGACTGAGATGGGTCAATAATGAGAACCATACAAAGAAGGATGAGAAGTAATGCAAAAATGCAGATGAGGGAGAGATGTAGTTAATAAGAGATGTACGTAATCATGAGAGAAAGAAGCAGTTATAACTGCAGGTGAGAGAAACTGAGAACTGGAGGTCTTTAAATGAAAGTTAGAGAGACAGGTACGTGAAAATTGCAGTGACAATAGTACAGACTGAGGTAGACATTCTAGTCATTAAAGTGTAGTGGCCATAGGATAAGGTTCCCCTCAGTGGTGTGCTGTTGACATTCTAGGCATTATGATGGCCCTTCTTAGCATGCTGTCAGCATTCTAGGAATTTTTTGGGGCCCTTCCATAAAGTTTCCACCCGTGGCAAATTGAGAGCATTTTGGAGTCGCTGGGATAAGTTAATCTTTTTTCGCATATTGTGGGTAGTCGTGGCTTCATTGTGGCTCTGGCATAAGGAAGTTCTCCTTGATGTATTGTGGCCATGCTAGGCATTTTGGTGGCCCTGGCATAACATGGCCTCCCTTGACATGCTATCCTCCTCTTTGGCTTTCTTATGCTCCTCGCAAGCTAGATGGTGGCCACCGTTATCATAAATTGGCCACCTATCGCTTCTGATGGGTATTTTGGTCTGTTACTTGGGGAGGGCCGAACCCAAAATAGCAGCTAAAAATTAAAACCTGCCATTTAGATGAAGATAGTTTAATATGTTCAAGTTTTGCAGGCATTTGCTTGAGGGAATTGGGCTTATTTACAAATAAAAAGCTGGGATTCTGGTACAAATTGTGAGTATTGTCTGGAAACAATACGTTAGTGTTTGAGGAACAGTATTTTGCACTTCCATAATGCAGTAAAAATTGATATTTCAGCAATAATTTGCGCTTGACATGTTTTGCTGATGCATTTCCTTGGTCCCA
This sequence comes from Calotriton arnoldi, assembly GCA_963921515.1. NCBI lineage: Eukaryota > Metazoa > Chordata > Amphibia > Caudata > Salamandridae > Calotriton > Calotriton arnoldi. Next base: position 144,435 of record CAWUFW010020152.1, read on the forward strand.
GCTGTATTGTTGCCGTTTCCATTGTTTCTAGGGGTGCGCGAAACAATATCATTACCTACAAAGTTAGTAACGTTCATCCTTTAAGAAGGTGGCTGAAATCCCTCTACTTCGCTGAGATAAAGTTTTAGTTTCTGAGTCCCTGCAGATGAAAACTTGCCACATCACACACCAGCAGCCCTCCACGCTCTATGGAAATCGAGTCAATTGGGTTCAGGCATTAGCAGCCAGCACAAGTGTTTTACTCATTGCCACTCAGAGCTATCTTTAACCCTGAGCAAAATTTAGCGAGACAGGAGACAGTGTTCCTCAGCAGCCTCAGAGGCAGTATCCCTTTTAACCAGTGGTCGAAGTGGGGGGAAAAGTAGGGGAACTGTGGGTGGAGGATCAGAGGGTGGGAATAACCCGTGGATTGGGTCAGTGGGCGGAGTCAGAGGTGTGGCAGAAAGAGCAAAATATCCCAATTTTTAGTATTTGGATCCCATTTCACTAACCGGTTACAGCTTATTACGTTATTTAATTTAACCAATGGATACACATGTTGATTTAAGGTTTAATATGAGTTATTGACATTGAAATACATTCACAAAGTGGGATACGTTTCCAATCACAGAATGTCCCAAATATCCTTAAAAGTGGAATCGCAAGCCATTTGTCTCCCAGCCATGGAGTTCCTGTCATCAGCACTTCTCCTCCCTTTTTACACAAGAGCAGTTCAAACATGAATGGCAAAATATCCTAGTTTGCAAATCTTTTCCACATAATTATGGCTCTGCCATATTTGCCACAAAATACATCATCTGCTGCATAATCTGACGATTTTAACTAATAAATTGTTTATAGCTCAAACGGATCAAAAGTTACTAAAAATGTGACTTGTGCTGCTGTGAAGTGGGGGCCGTTTGCAAAGGTTGACTGGTCACCTTTCTCACTGCTGCAGCTGTATATTCCACTAGTACTAATAAGGAAAAATCTTTGCAGAGACTGTTAGCATGTGTAAAAATGTCAAAATAATAAAGTATCAGAAAATTTACAGCACCACTAATACCAGTGTAGGGTGTCAGAGCACTTTACATCACACATATTACACAGAGACAATCAATCATATGTGTGTAAATCACTGTATAGGAAATGTTACATAGGACAAAGGACTACAAGTGTAGGAGTCACATGACAACCATACTGGTAGGCAGCATAGTTTAATAGTGATTGGTCTGGAGAAACACAAACTCAGAATTTAAAACGTAATATCATGGTTGGGGGTTCTGTTTAATAATCAGAATTGATTTCTACCCAAATGAACCCTTTTTTGCAACATTAGAATAATCAAAGACTGGGGAAAAAAAATAACGCTCTAATTTATACCTTGCAGTTTGCATGCAGCTCTTACATGACAGTTAATAGCTCACTGTTCTATGTTAGGATTTTAACTTATTAACTGCAATTAACAATATGGTCTCTCTGACAAAAGCAGTAACCCACTGACCTATTTACATTATGTGCACTTTGTGATCTGCATGGTACATGTTCTTAGCAGCAGGCACATTAACCCTCTGCACTTCCTTTCCATGAGTCAAAACGTCCACTAGACAAAACACCATCTCTCTCTACTAAGAACATTAATCACTGGAGTAATCATGACATTTTTATTGTTGCCGAAAATTGTTGGAGGCCAGGAAGGAGGCAACAAGTGCTTTTAAAACCATATTATACTTGCAAACACGACGCCCCCACCTGAAGTCAGCGCCAGCAGTGGTCCGTGCAGGTAACAGCGGTGGGGAAGTTGGGCCGGGTAAGGGGGAATTTCGAGGGACGATGCAGAGGGAAAATTAATTACCCGGCCCCTCTGCCCCACCGCTGTTACCTGCATGGACCGCGGCTGGTCAGCGCCTGGTGCGGTCGCACTGCCCTACAGCCACCCTGCTCAAGGGTCCTGTGACCGAGTCACTGTCACTCTATGGTGTGCTGCTTCATAGGCCTGCCGGCAAGACTGGAGGTGAACTTCAGAATGAATTGTGGTGGACAGGCCTTCAAGGCTAACCCACACTTGCCACTGCTAGGGTCCACCTGGTGCTGCTAAGATACCAGGGCTTCTAAGATCCTGTGGGGCCTTCTAAGGTCTAGCATGGGAATGTGCTCTCTCAGGGGGAGTGGTCTGGTGGACTAGTCATGAAGGCTGAACCTGGTTGCCCAGTTCCAAATTCAGCAGCTCTGACCATAGTGCCACATCCTCTCCCCCACTGAACACCCCACTGAGAGATAACTTGCACTGCACTGACCCGCTATAAACACCTGGATGTGACTCAATTCAAATTACGCACTAGACAAGAGCAATATGCTGCCTAAAAAAAAATTAACAACATCCTTTAAAAAGCAAACACTCATAGGGAATGCAAGATTAAGTAAAGCATGTGAAATGTAAGCAGGAACAACATGGTTACCTTTTTCTTTTTACACTCATTAGTTAGAAATTAGTGAGTGCTTTTGCCTGAAAAGTTAAGGCCATGACCGCAGGGCCCAGAAGGGACCCGTTTCAATGCCCATTGCTTATGTTTCAATGCCCATTGCTTATATCCTTACAAAACGTAAGCAGTATGGTTTAAAAAGACCACATTTGTGAACACACAGCCGCTGTACACATTTTGGGCCAGATGTATGAAGGAAAATTGCATGCGCAAACGGGTTTGCGACCCGTTTGCGCATGCAATTTTCCTCTGGGCCATGTACTAACACTATTTTACGAGCCGCAAATAATCTGCGACTCACAAAAGAGTGTTTTGCGACTCGCTATTTGGAAGGGGCGTTCCCTTCCTAATAGCGACTCACAAGCCATGTACGAATGTTTTGCGACCACAATTGCGGTTGCAAAACACTCGCAATTTACCGCCCTCTTCAAGAGGGTGGTAATGCAATCGCAAAAGGGAAGGGGTCCCCAGGGGACCCCTTCACCTTTGCAAATGCAGGGCAAATTTTTTTAGGGGCGGAAGTGGTCCCAGGGACCACTACCTGCCCTTAAAAAATGAAACAAAAACGTTTCTTTTTTTTTTTTTTAAATGCATCCCGTTTTCCTTTAAGGAAAACGGCTGCATTTTAAAAAACAAAAAACTGCTTTAATTAAAAGCAGTCCCAGACATGGAGGTCTGCTGAGCCCAGCAGGCCACCATCCCTGTGTGGGCCAGCCATTTCCAATGGGGTCGCAAATTGCGAGTGCCTTATTAATATTCATGAGGCTCGCATTTTGCGACTCCATTGGGAATCGCAATCAGTGTCTCAGACACTGTTGTACATTTGAAATTGCGACTCGCAAATTGCGACTCGCAATCGAGCGCAATTTGCGAGTCGCAATTTCAAATGGTCGCACATCTGGCCCTTTGTTTTCCAATTCACCCTTCAAGCAGGTATTTCAGTACCTCCAGGAATAGTGCACTTTCCCAACCAGGGAAAACAATGTTGTTCAAAGAGAAACGAGAAAACAAAAGTAGCGCTTCACTGGCAAACACTGTAAAGTGGCGCTAATGTGTTTAGGTGTGAATAAATAAATCTGGCCACATTGAAATCACTCTGTCTTGCTTTAGTGAGTTAGTTAGTTATTTTTCCTATTTTGAATGTTTTATTCCTCTCCACCCCGAGGCTGCACTTAGAAATTGAAAAATGTCAGAAAAAGACAAAGGGGCCGATTCCGATCTCGGTCGGAGGCGCACCCAATACTATTCGGTCGGGAAAAAAGCCATGCGAAAGCCAGTTTCCCGACCGATCCGTACAGCACACCGAACGAGCAAGTACGATGCGCACAACAGCAAAAATTCCGGCCGAGCCGTACTCACCCAAACCAGGTCCTGTTCTCCGACCGAGGCGAATCCGGAAACGCCGAATCGAGTCGCACGGAAGGGAAAATGCAGCCCCGTCCGGCCGGACAAGTACGATGCGCTTTCCGTACGCGCCGAACCCGTCGCTACGCACGGCACGTCAAAGCATCCGGGAGAGGCGCACATAAGCTCCGAATCGCGCCACAACACGATCCACGGCTACGAGACGAACACAGCACCGACGAGGACGACGCGAAGCGACGAGGACGAAGCCAAGCGACGAGGACGACGCGAAGCAACGAGAAGGACGAACGACACGAACCAACCATGAATCCCTTCGTCCCGATCATACCAATATTCTACATCTACTACCGGAACAGGCACGGACGCGTACGGCGCAGAAGGTAAGTCAGACACCAACCACAAAACACATACAACACGTACACGACACATCACACACATACACTGGGAATCTGAATATACTTGCAACAGCAGCACCATAGGGGCGGGATGCCCATCACCAATGCCACATATGCACACAGGGGCCTGAATGCGCGCCACCACCCCAACCCAGGGGGCTGGATGCCTACCACTACTACCACCCTTAGCCAGGGGGCAGGATGCCTACCACTACTACCACCCTTAGCCAGGGGGCAGGATGCCCACCACTACTACCACCCTCACCCAGGGGGGCAGGATGCCTACCACTACTACCACCCTTAGCCAGGGAAGCAGGATGCCTACCACTACTACCACCCTTAGCCAGGGGGCAGGATGCCCACCACTACTACCACCCTCACCCAGGGGGGCAGGATGCCTACCACTACTACCACCCTTAGCCAGGGAAGCAGGATGCCTACCACTACTACCACCCTTAGCCAGGGGGCAGGATGCCTACCACTACTACCACCCTTAGCCAGGGAAGCAGGATGCCTACCACTACTACCACCCTTAGCCAGGGGGCAGGATGCCCACCACTACTACCACCCTCACCCAGGGGGGCAGGATGCCCACCACTACTACCACCCTCACCCAGGGGGGCAGGATGCCTACCACTACTACCACCCTTAGCCAGGGAAGCAGGATGCCTACCACTACTACCACCCTTAGCCAGGGGGCAGGATGCCTACCACTACTACCACCCTTAGCCAGGGGGCAGGATGCCCACCACTACTACCACCCTCACCCAGGGGGGCAGGATGCCTACCACTACTACCACCCTTAGCCAGGGAAGCAGGATGCCTACCACTACTACCACCCTTAGCCAGGGGGCAGGATGCCCACCACTACTACCACCCTCACCCAGGGGGGCAGGATGCCTACCACTACTACCACCCTTAGCCAGGGAAGCAGGATGCCTACCACTACTACCACCCTTAGCCAGGGGGCAGGATGCCTACCACTACTACCACCCTTAGCCAGGGAAGCAGGATGCCTACCACTACTACCACCCTTAGCCAGGGGGCAGGATGCCCACCACTACTACCACCCTCACCCAGGGGGCAGGATGCCCACCACTACTACCACCCTCACCCAGGGGGGCAGGATGCCCACCACTACTACCACCCTCACCCAGGGGGGCAGGATGCCCACCACTACTACCACCCTTAGCCAGGGGGCAGGATGCCCACCACTACTACCACCCTCACCCAGGGGGGCAGGATGCCCACCACTACTACCACCCTTAGCCAGGGGGCAGGATGCCCACCACTACTACCACCCTCACCCAGGGGGGCAGGATGCCCACCACTACTACCACCCTTAGCCAGGGGGCTGGATGCCTACCACTACTACCACCCTTAGCCAGGGGGCAGGATGCCCACCACTACTACCACCCTCACCCAGGGGGGCAGGATGCCCACCACTACTACCACCCTCACCCAGGGGGGCAGGATGCCCACCACTACTACCACCCTTAGCCAGGGGGCAGGATGCCCACCACTACTACCACCCTCACCCAGGGGGGCAGGATGCCCACCACTACTACCACCCTTAGCCAGGGGGCAGGATGCCCACCACTACTACCACCCTCACCCAGGGGGGCAGGATGCCCACCACTACTACCACCCTCACCCAGGGGGGCAGGATGCCCACCACTACTACCACCCTTAGCCAGGGGGCTGGATGCCTACCACTACTACCACCCTTAGCCAGGGGGCAGGATGCCCACCACTACTACCAACCTCACCCAGGGGGGCAGGATGCCCACCACTACTACCACCCTCACCCAGGGGGGCAGGATGCCCACCACTACTACCACCCTTAGCCAGGGGGCAGGATGCCCACCACTACTACCACCCTCACCCAGGGGGGCAGGATGCCCACCACTACTACCACCCTTAGCCAGGGGGCAGGATGCCCACCACTACTACCACCCTCACCCAGGGGGGCAGGATGCCCACCACTACTACCACCCTTAACCAGGGGGCAGGATGCCCACCACTACTACCACCCTTAGCCAGGGGGCTGGATGCCTACCACTACTACCACCCCCACTCATAGGATGGACAATGCATGACACAACAAGCACACCACAACCTAGGGAATGCAAGATTAAGACATCCCCCACCACCATGACAAGCGTGTGAGCAGGCTGTGTCAAATGCCTACAACACCGAACATGACATTGAACATACAATGTGACCCCCTAGCACATGTGCCACACATATATGTGTGTGGCACCCACAATGCAAGCAGCCCATGACCATTGTGGCAATGGGGCCTAAACCCCCATCATCACAGTGACCAAAAGGCAAGTGTGGGGTCCATAGCTGAAGCACATTTTGACCATTGTGGCAATGGGGCCTAAACCCCCATCATCACAGTGACCAAAAGGCAAGTGTGGGGTCCATAGCTGAAGCACATTTTGACCATTGTGGCAATGGGGTCTAAACCCCCATCATCACAGTGACCAAAAGGCAAGTGTGGGGTCCATAGCTGAAGCACATTTTGACCATTGTGGCAATGGGGTCCAAACCCCCATCATCACAGTGACCAAAAGGCAAGTGTGGGGTCCATAGCTGAAGCACATTTTGACCATTGTGGCAATGGGGTCCAAACCCCCATCATCACAGTGACCAAAAGGTAAGTGTGGGGTCCATAGCTGAAGCACATTTTGACCATTGTGGCAATGGGGTCCAAACCCCCATCATCACAGTGACCAAAAGGCAAGTGTGGGGTCCATAGCTGAAGCACATTTTGACCATTGTGGCAATGGGGTCTAAACCCCCATCATCACAGTGACCAAAAGGTAAGTGTGGGGTCCATAGCTGAAGCACATTTTGACCATTGTGGCAATGGGGTCTACACCCTCATCATCACAGTGACCAAAAGGTAATTGTTGACAAAGAAAGAGCTGCAACTGCCAAACTGCATGGATCATTCCTGGTCACAGAACCAAAAACTCATCTGTGGCAAAGTAGTGTATGTGTCCCATTGCAACACAAATTGGGGGAGCCAAATACTGCAGTGCAAATGAAACATTCCTTTGGCCATGTGCAGACAAACAACACCCATGGGGGCTGAGACCGTCAACAGTCATCAATGACACAATGACAGAAGTGACCATCAGAATGCAGAACCACATATTTGCACCAATGGGCACACAAATGCAGATACCCTGTGGAGACAGCAGATGTGAGGTGAACAGATACCATACCATGGCAGCAATGGGACACACAAACCATGATCACTGTGCTGACCGATGACCTAGGAGTCCCAGGGACAGCAGCGGAAACACACCAAACAACATACAGCCAATGGCACACCCAAGATATGCCAATGCAGTGGTGCAGATGCACAAACACAAACAGGCAGACCAACACTGTCATCATACACAGCAGGTGAGGGGTGGGGGTGCCAGTGTCCCCAGGCAACAACACAACACATGAGGAGAGCTGAATACCAATCATACAGATGTGCATACACTGCCACACTAAGGTAACTCATGGATCCAAATCCCCTATGTGGGCAAGCAGGCATTGACAGGTGAGAGGGAGCACAAAACACACATGTCACACAGGCACGTAGGAACAACAACTGACACAGCAAGTCACAGACACACCACAGCACCACCCCCAGGGCCCCCACAATGTGGTGACCCTGGGCTGAAGAAAAATACCACTGTGATGACAAAGCTAAATGTCGTTCACACTGTGAACCACAGTCAGGTGTCCTGAGCAACTAACTACCATCACACCTACACAAGCACAAATCAATCAGCATGGCCAGTAAGCCAAGGCCAACATGGAGGCAGGGGACTAGCCGGGCAACAACTCTCATCTGCACACACTCAAGACCACACCCCTCGACCTCCAACAATGTGCAGCAGTGAAGTACACATGCACTGGTGACATTGCACATGCACCCATGACTATTCCAGGGTGGTGGGTGGGAACCAAGGTGTAGAAACACATCACACATGGACACTCAACAAGACTCCTGAATGTCTGACACACTGCACACTACGCTGTACATGGACATGACGGCAATACCACACCGACCAATGGGATCCCAGCCACAGTCACACACCAATGAAGAAGCCAAGGTCACCCACAAAGAACACACATAGACAACAACCAACATTGCAGCCCGGACCCTAAGGAGTGCCAGCAGTCACACACACAACGTGTCACAATCACTGAAAGATAACACAAACTGGAAATCACATGACAGGGGCAAACAACAAGTGCCAAAGGGAAACCTGACTGTGACCCATCTGCGTCAGCACACAAACTCTGCCCTGACAGCAAACACACCTATGGGTGACACCCTGATGACCAGTAATGTGCCATGCACCCACATCACAGAGAACACAGGGAGAAGACTTTGGGGGAACATAGCTCAAGTCAGCAAGCATCACAAACAGGTACAACACTAGGGATCACAGCATGCGCAGATGAATGAAAGTGAACACACAGACATGCACATACAACACACACCTTGGGCGCAGGCAATGTCACACGTGTACACACTGCCATGAGGGGACTCCACTCCTGTGTGAGGAAAGCTGTGCCATATGTTGCCTCAGTAGGGCCCCATCATGTCAGCTGAGCACTTGGTCACACAATCAACAATTAGCACCAAATGAGGGCTCCCATCACATCAGCCTGGTCATGGATGTGCCAACGGAATCATCAGCACAGATCCAACACACTTGTATAGCAATGTTGCACTGACTACACGGATGAGTCCCTCCCCATTGATGCCCAAACCTGCATGTCCACTGGAGATGGCAACACGGTCAGGGAAGTAGACAAATGCAACGATGGCAGGCACAACAGATGTGCAGGGGTGGAAGCCACAGATATGAAATTGCCAATGTAAGTAGGAAACCCATTGCAAAATACTGAACACATGACACCCTCAGATGCTGCTATTGATGACATGGATACACCACATGATAGGACACATTCCCCCTGGACCACATGGGTTCCTGCACAGTAACACTTCATAATCATGAGACCAGATATCACCATCACTGCAGCAAGGGCATGGTTAGCTGCACCAACAACATGTACATCTGAAGCATGAGCACTAGAGAAAAGAAAGTTGCTTTATTCAGCATATGTGTTGAGGCCAAACGAAGTCCTGAAAAAGAGCAAAGGCCAATGGCCAGTCCATTGTCAAAGTTCAAACAGGGTGACACTGGCAGATGTCACCCTACGCATGCCTGCACAATACCAGGGACAATCCACTAGGAGGGGCAACCGGGGGGCAGGCCAGGCACCGCAGGGACAGGATCAGGGCTCACCAGGGGAGTCAGGGAAGGGGTGGTGGGTGCTGGAGAGCCACTGACAACTGCAGTGGAGGTGTCTGACATGGTGTGTGCCGGCACAACTGGGGGCATGACACAGATGTCGTGGGTGCCGGCACAACTGCAGTGGACCCTGCAGATGGGGTGGACAGGTCCGCCACTGCAGTGCCCAAGTCAGACAGGGCGGTAGTGGACTCCACTGCAGTGCCTACCTCCAGGGGAGGAGAATGGGGAACAGGCAAGGTGGGTTGGACAGAGGGGGGGACACCCTCACCACATCAGTGGCACAGACAAGCGCAGCGGGGGTGTGGTGCTGGGAGAGCAAGTGGCAGGGGGAGAAGGCCGGAGCATCTTGGGGATGGTATATCTGTGGGTGGGGGAACCTGGGGCAGGGTGTGGTGGGGGCACCTGTGCAGTGGGGGCCTGAGGGATGGAGGACGGAGACCTTGTGCCTGAGCTGCAGGGCGGTGGCGGGGTCTTGCTCTTAGCACTCCGGGGGACTTGCGGGTGGGGGCCTCAGTCCGTCTGCGCCTGGGGGAGGGTGTCCGGGGGCGAGGGGCACTCTGCTCCGTGTGGGTGGGCTTCCTCTTCCCCCGGGATGCTGGAGCAGCTTCATCGGTGGGGAAGAGGCCGAGGTCACAGAGGAAGAGCTGCTGTGACTTTGGGGTTGCAGGTGAGGCAAGGGAGGGTGCTTTGGAGGGAGAGGGAACTGAGGACTGCGCAGTGCATGTGGATGCGTGTGTGTGTTCCAGGGCTCCATCCCCTGTGAGTCTGGCTTCAGTCCCCTGAATGTGCTTGCGTGTGCGTTTTGTCATTGGCGTGTGTGTCAGTGTGCTGGATGTGTGTGTGCTGGTGTGTGCCAGTGTGTGTGTGCCTGGGATGGGTAAGGTGCTGGGGAGTGTGGATGGAGCAGAGGCAGGAGGGGTGAGGGACCGTTTGAGGAGGGACACTGCTGCCGTCAGGGAGGAGTCCATGGACCTATTGCCCCTCTGTAGGTCAGACATGCCCGATGAGATGCCCTCCATGAACGACACCAGCTGAGTCAACAGCGCGGTGTGCGCATGGAGGACACTCAGCATGGCTGTCTGCCCTACATGGAGCTGGCGAAGGAGGTACACAGACTCCTCACTCAGGGCAGCAGGGGACACAGGGGCAGGGGTGCGGTGCCTGGCCCAAAGGAGACACGCTCCCGGACATGGGAGCCTCCACGGACCTGGGGAATGGGAGCCGATGGGAGGGCGGTGGTGGTGCTGGTGGTGGCGGGGACAGCAACACTAGCTGGGGTGTGGTGGCTGCTGACACCCGCCTCCACAAGGGAGTCATCCTCCGAGTTGCTCTGGTCCTCAGCTGAGGTGGATGCTGCTGAGGACTCCTCGGTGTGGCTCCCCTCGCCCTCCGTGCCACTGGGTCCCTCCGACCACTCCTCGGCTGCTGACCCAGTCTGGCTCTCCGGCTCCTCCTGGTCCGTGGAGCTGTCCCCTTCCGTGGCCGTGGATGTATCTGCAAACAATGGGGAAACAGACAGACATCAGTCACCTGCACATAACGCACACACCACTGTGAGCACAGCACATCACAGAGCAAGCCCTGGCATCATTAGTTGTACATTGCTAAAAGTGCACTAATTGAACAGGAGAAGTCAATTGTCAGTCTGATGCCAAGCATGGCACTCACATCCCACATGGCCTTGCACCCATCTGTCTGGTGTCTGTTGGATTGCAACACCCCAGTGTTGACACATGCACCAAGTACACAGTAGTTGGACAGTGCAGAGGACACGGTGTGGACACATCACAGCTCTTGCCACTGAGTCAGTACAGGTTTACGGATGTAAGGGATGCCCAGAGTCAAATAGGAAATGCATGTGATGCATACCAGCGACAGACACCATGATGCACCCATGTCCTGATAGCCAGCGCCACTATGGTGTGCATGTAGCACATGTCACTCCCCTGCAGGATCACCAATCAGTAGACACATGCCATGGCGGAGGCATGACTGCAAAGTCATACATCACTGTCTCAGTGATGTATGACTTTGCAGCCAGACAACAACACTCTGCACTGTGTCACAATAGTAGGTCATGGGGAATGCAAGTCCTGGAGCTGCACAAGTGCACATGTACATCCCCCCACAACACATCCTCTTAACCCTCATCTGTCCAGGTCATACCTATTGGACATATGGGAGACCTGTGACACTACCCTCTGAACCTGAGCCCCTCACACTCTGCTGTGCATGGGGAACAGCTGCCTGAACTTCACATTTACATGCCCCAGTCTGCATGGGCAGCTGATCAGACACCTATGTGTCACACAAGTATCGTCTCCTATGGTCACATCTCCAGTGGCATGCTGAGCCCCTACCAAGAAACTCCACAGCAGTCCTGGCGACTAATCCACAGCACACTGACACAGAGGCAGACACCTGAGGGGTCAAATCACTGTGCACAATGTGTCCTCTGATACACGGGAGTGGGAGTACAGAGTGTATTGTATGGCCTGGAGTAGGCATGACTGTCCAGCCCCACATGAATGAGGGATGAGCCCTGGACTGTAGGCAGCTGGCTAAGTATGTGTGACACACGTCATATACATACTCCTGGGGCCCAAACATTGTTCCCACCCGCAGCATGGGTGTGTGCCAGGTACCCCAGCCACATGTGGTGGATCAGCTCAGCAATTGGACCACAGATCAAAGTAACACGCTGAATACATGTCAGAATACAGGCATCGTGTAAGCAATGGACCCACCCATGATGCCCACCACAGAGTCAGGGAAACAGATGCTGTCTCCCACCTTGAGTCAAGCAAACTGCAAGGACACAGTCCTAAGTGACAGAATTCCCTGCATGTAAGGGCCACACCTGGGTATCAGATGAGGAGTGGGCAGTGCACAATAGAGGGACATGGCTCCTGGACAACATGACTGCTGTACTGTGGCAGTTCAACCTGGCCCGAGGAGGGCACATAGCATGTTAGACAGAGTACACAGTGCAGTCTTTGACTCACCCCCTCCTTGCTGCTCTCTGGCCTTCAGCTGCCCATCCAGGTCTGGAAAGACCACCGCCAGGATCCTGAGCATGTGGGGGGTCAGGGTCCGTGTTCCGCCCCTCCTGCGAGGAGGCGACAGCTTCAGCTGGACCCGTGCAATCCTCCGGGTCCAGCCCCGAAGGTCCTGCCACCTCTTTTGGCAGTTGCGGATCCGGCGCTTGTAGACCCCCACGGACCGGACAGCCCGGACGATGTCCTTCCAGATCTCATGCTTCCGATGGGCAGAAGCCTGTCAGGATGACAAAGTGATAAGGCCATTACTACACATGCAACATATCCGTGCATGACACAGTTGCATATACATGTCGCAATCACAGGGGCACATGGTGTACCCAGGCAGTGCACGGCTGCCCATGGACAGTTTTTCAGAAGTCACTACATGGTATCATTGCATGGGGAGTAAAACCCTGTTCAGAAGCACTGTCACTGCACCATACCTGTCCAGTGCAAGTCACTACACACTATGGGGGGTGACAACTACTCAGTGAGCCTGCTAGCCAGTGGTGTGCTGACTCTCAGCCTTGCTAGTCAGACAAAATGCACATTCAGAAAGGCAGTGCACAGAACACTCACCTGCTCCCCTGGTGTCCCATACAGCTTGCTGTACTGTGGAAGTAGGCTGTCCAGCAGGGCCTGGTTCTCTTCAAGGCTGAAGGCTGGGGCTCTCTCCACAGTACGTGCCATTGCAGGGTCCAGAGGGGCAGAGACAGCAGCAGTGCAGTGGCAGATGTCGTCCTGGAGCATGTAGTGCAGGCAAGTGGGCTCTCAGGGGAACATGCAGCAATATATATGTGCTGGAGAGGCAGATACTGTCACTTGTGTCCAAAGTGATAGGTCCAAGTCGTTTGCATCTTCTGAATCTGGCCAATCCATGGAATAGCAGCACCAAAACACGCCCACAGCATCCTTCAAAATTTCAACTTCATGACATACATGATTTTGCAACATTGTTGTGGGTGACCAACTGATTTTCCAGCAACCGACTCGTTCGAATATTCGAAAGCGCGTCCGTTGCCAGGCAAGCCCATTGTCAATGGGTGCGCACCGATCGGTCCATTGAGGTACAACGCGCACAGGGGTACAACGCGTACCCGCACACATTGAAAGCAATGGGCCGGCCGGAGGCACCGATCGGTCCATTGCAGTACAACGCGCACAGGGGTACAACGCGTACCCGCACACATTGAAAGCAATGGGCCGGCCGGAGGCACCGATCGGTCCATTGCTGTTCAACGCGCACAGGGGTACAACGCGTACCCGCACACATTGAATGCAATGGGCCGGCCGGAGGCACCGATCGGTCCATTGCAGTACAACGCGCACAGGGGTACAACGCGTACCCGCACACATTGAAAGCAATGGGCCGGCCGGAGGCACCGATCGGTCCATTGCAGTACAACGCGCACAGGGGTACAACGCGTACCCGCACACATTGAAAGCAATGGGCCGGCCGGAGGCACCGATCGGTCCATTGCAGTACAACGCGCACAGGGGTACAACGCGTACCCGCACACATTGAAAGCAATGGGCCGGCCGGAGGCACCGATCGGTCCATTGCAGTACAACGCGCACAGGGGTACAACGCGTGCCCGCACACGTTGAAAGCAATGGGCCGGCCGGAGGCACCGGTCGGTCCATTGCAGTACAACGCGCACAGGGGTACAACGCGTACCCGCACACATTGAAAGCAATGGGCCGGCCGGAGGCACCGATCGGTCCATTGCAGTACAACGCGCACAGGGGTACAACGCGTACCCGCACACATTGAAAGCAATGGGCCGGCCGGAGGCACCGATCGGTCCATTGCAGTACAACGCGCACAGGGGTACAACGCGTACCGCACACATTGAAAGCAATGGGCCGGCCGGAGGCACCGATCGGTCCATTGCAGTACAACAGCGCACAGGGGTACAACGCGTACCCGCACACATTGAAAGCAATGGGCCGGCCGGAGGCACCGATCGGTCCATTGCAGTACAGCACGCACAGGGGTACAACGCGTACCCGCACACATTGAAAGCAATGGGCCGGCCGGAGGCACCGATCGGTCCATTGCAGTACAACGCGCACAGGGGTACAACGCGTACCCGCACACATTGAAAGCAATGGGCCGGCCGGAGGCACCGATCGGTCCATTGCAGTACTGCGCGCACAGGGGTACAACGCGTACCCGCACACATTGAAAGCAATGGGCCGGCCGGAGGCACCGATCGGTCCATTGCAGTACAACGCGCACAGGGGTACAACGCGTACCCGCACACATTGAAAGCAATGGGCCGGCCGGAGGCACCGATCGGTCCATTGCTGTTCAACGCATCACTGTACATGTGACTGGCATATGTCAGCATGCCTGTCTCAGATGGACATATGCCAGCCACAGATAGCTCCCAGGGAGTGAGGGGCACACCTACATCACGACAGCCTGTCCAAACCTTATCATAAGGCATGTAAGGCTGCATTTCCTATTGTGTGTATGTTGGTGTACATGTTGTCCTGTGGGTGTCACCTGTGGGCAGCCACCCCCAGGCTGTGCACGTGTTCATGGGGACAGGATCCTGGGTGTTACGTGTACGTGACCACTGTGATGTGCAACTGTTCATATCTGTGCATGTGCCATGGTCACATTTCACAGTGGTGTTTGTGTATGTCATGTCACATACCCCGTGAGTCCCATGTGGGACGGTATGTTTGAGCCAGGGTGTCCCAGTGGCACAATAGTGATGGCCCTCCACAGTCTTTGTGCATGTAGTGTTTACAATGTCTCTGATTTCATGTGCACAATGGGAGACAGTCTCCACATCCACGTTGTGTGTGCATGGACTCTGATGTTGTGCGTGTGTGTCACAGACGTCCATGGCTCTCCTGCCATGGCAAGTGTGGCCACTACCTGTGGGGGTCATGTTTGTTTTGTTGTGGTGTACACATGATACTCCAGGTGATGCCAGTGTCCATGTGGCATTACAGGGTCCCTGGGAATGTGCCTGTCGTTGAGCTGTGGTGCCTGGGGCACATCTGTCCTCACATGTCACTGGGGGTGACTGTGACACAGCATCATGATATCCAATGGGCCAACCTGGGACAAATTGATGCCACCTGTAGGACCGTGTTGACAGATGTTGGCCATGTATGTACCATAAATGTCGTTCCGGTACTGCACACTTCATGTAGTTGTGCCTCATGATGATGTATGTTGGGATCTTGAGTGTGTTCAATGCCGCATATGTGGGGTGACTGACGATCTTGCTTACTTCTCCTCTGCACTGCAGGGCTCCTGCTGTCCATCGGCCATTCCCAGACCTGGCAACGATGGTGGAACGGGACAGCATCCGACGGTACCGCTTCACCAGGCAGCTGATTGAGGATTTGGCAGTGCAGTTGTCCCCACATTTGCAGCCTGGCCGGCCGTATCCTACAGCGCTGACCCCCAAGGTGAAGGTGATGGCAGCCCTACACTTCTTTGCCACCGGTACCTTCCAACATACTGTGGCGTCTGCTGGTGGGATGTCACAGACCATGTTCAGCCGTGTGCTCCGCGATGTTTTGGCGGCAATGTTGCTCTTCCTGAACCGGTACATCTATTTCCCTAGACTGCGACGACTCACTGACGTGAAGAGTGACTTTTATGCCCTGGGGAGGATGCCGCATGTCATTGGCTCCATTGATGGGACACATGTGGCTTTGGTACCACCACAGGCCCAGGAGCAGGCCTACAGGAACCGCAAGCACTACCACTCGGTCAATGCACTGGTGGTGTGTCTTGCAGACATGACCATCACACACGTGTGTGCCCGTTTCCCTGGTTCAGCACACGATGCCTTTGTGATGAGGAGTAGTCGCATCCCCAGGTTGATGGCACAGATGCAGAAC